>FXXK01001635.1:0-155185 GCA_900184695.1 Betula pendula | reverse complement strand
CTTCATAAGAAAATAACAAAGAAAAACTAACAAGAAAGAAAGAACTAAGAAAAACCCTTCTTTGAAGCCTTTGATTCTTCTCCTCAAGCTTGTCTAATTGTTTTGGAGGACTTAGGGGAGTATTTATAGAGTTTAGGAACAACCCTAGTCAATTTTTGTGCACCATAGGAAGTCCAAAATCGAGTTGGAGTAGGTTTAAGATTTTTCCAAATCGGGTCTGCCGATGTTACTGTTCACCGCGCAAGGTCGCTCGAGCCATCTTGATAAGTCGCTCGAGCGAACCTTATCTGATTTAGGTTTTGCTTGATGATTTGTTCCTCTCTGAGTCTTCTTTCCAACGCACTTGACATTGCCTTAATCCGAGTTTTGAGCTAAGAGTTATGGCCAAAATAGTGCACAAAGGTCAGATTTTCAGCAACTTTGCACAGTTCATGTGTTTTGAGCCCGAGTTGATGGAATTGACTTCTTTTCTTCCAAAACCTATAAAATAAGGGAAAAACACAAAAACAACACAAAACATCATATTATAATGAAACTAAGAGATTAACATATGTGAATTAAGGGGCTTGAATATGTAACATTAAGCACTTATCAATCCTTGCCCATCTTTTATTGCTTGTATAGTAATTGCAGGTGTTATCTTTTATGGATTTAGCTTANTTTTTCAGCAACTTTTGCACAGTTCATGTGTTTTTGAGCCCCGAGTTGATGGAATTGACTTCTTTTTCTTCCAAAACCTATAAAATAAGGGAAAAACNCAAAAACAACACAAAACATCATATTATAATGAAACTAAGAGATTAACATATGTGAATTAAGGGGCTTGAATATGTAACATTAAGCACTTATCAATCCTTGCCCATCTTTTATTGCTTGTATAGTAATTGCAGGTGTTATCTTTTATGGATTTAGCTTAGGTACGGTAAAAAAAACTACAGAACTTCTGTTGTCATTTTTTCAATGGTTTAGAATTGATTTCACTTTCTTTCTCTTATGAAAGACTTGAAATCAAATCTAAACCCTTAAAAGTACTGTAGCTCTTTTTTTTTTTTTCACAACACCTAAACTAGATCCATCTTTTATTGCTTGTATAGTTATTGTTTTGACTATACACAAGCTATTAGGATGTATAGCTTATCTCGAATTTTATTCTTACACTTTGAAAATCACAATTGTAACAATTGTTCTTGTTAAATATATTAAAAAATAGTAAAGGATAAGAGAAAGAGAGCGGAAGCGGAGAGAGATGTATGGACTACATCTTATATATTGTAGTATATTGAAGTATTACAAAGGCCTCTATTTATAAAGAGGTTATGTGTGGTGAACAAGTAAACATAGTAAACTAAGGAAAGAGAATAAACCCTAGGATGAAAACATAATAATATAATATATTCTAACATCCCTTTCAAACACAAGGTTAAAGCTTGAGTTTGGAAAAAAGAAAGGGAAATTTTTTTCTTGCTGGAGAAACTACCGAAAGTTGCAGGAGGTGGTGGCTGGAGGTGGTAGTTGGCTAAGAAGGCAATAGAACCAATTCAAACCGGCTAAAATATCTTGAACCGGATAGAATTGGTGGCCTTTGCTGAAATTTGCCTGAACCGGGTTGACGGCAGGCTTGAGCAACTAGATTGGTGAACCGGGTAGAACTCAGGTTTGGGTTGACCTGGCTGGCCTAATCGGTTGAACCAAGTAGAAACCGACCTAGTTGGCTTGCTCGGCTGAGTCGGGTAGGACCTTGAAACCCGCTGACTCGGTTGAAACCGATTTGGAATCGTGTTTAGTTGTGGGCTGATGATGGGTAGGCTAGCCTATATCGCTGAGCCCGGGTTGATACTAGGTCAGCTGGCCTATCCAGCTGAGCTGACCCAAGCCCGTTTGCGGGTCATGGACTAGAGATGGGGCAGCCTCGATTGTGAAGCCCAATGGACCAAGCCGACTTGAAACCCGCTAGGTTGGGTTGCTGAGTGGATTGAACCCGGTGAGTCGGGCATTGATGAGGCTGATCCGGTTTGAAAGCCATTTGGACCGAGTTAGAGACTGCACCCAATGGATCAAGTTGAAAAAATCCCAGGTGGTCTGAATCTGTAGGCGTGAGTGAATCTGACTCGCTGAGGGGTAGCGGGGGCGTGATAGAGGTGAGGCGCGAGGAAACATATGCAGAACAATGGAGCCACATGTGGAGGAGCATGAGAGCTCTGGTGAGGATGTTCTAGATAGCATTGGACTCGACAACTCTGAATTTGTCGAGTGGCGCTACTACCGATGTGATTGGACCATGGTGGAGGTGTGTGGCTGCGCTGCCATAAACTTTAGGGGGCGCATGGATGCATGTGGCTGAACAATAGAACCTTCTAGACGCACGTGAAGGCGCATGGAAGCTTGGACGACTGTGATCTTGGAGGATTGGAGGCTCTGGACTTTCTGCGTCTGATTTGTTGTTTGGCACGGCTACTGAGGTGATTGGCTGAGCATGGTGGCGCATGGCTATACAAGCATAATGTTTTGGTGGTGTGTGGAGGTGTGTGAGGTTACCGTCGATGGCGGATCTTCCATAGATCGAATGATTTGTACCTTGCAGACCTGATGATGATATTAGAAGTAATGCCCTAAAATATTTAAAAGAATTTCTCAATTTATTTGACAAAGAGATTTTGATTAAAAATACACATTCCTTTTTTAAAAGAACTAAAATGATATTTTTCAGAAAAGACAACTATCAAACATTTGATGGATATCTTCAAAATTTAATGAACAGTACAATCATGTTCTTTGCATGCCTGCGTATGCACAGAACATGGGTCAATACAATACATCCAACGTTCGATACTTTTATGGAACGTTCGATGAGAAACCCTAGAACTACTGGGTAATAGTACAATCAAACATTCGGTGTCGTATATCAAATGTTCGATCATGTTCCAAAATGAATTTTTTGTAGGAAACCAACAACTCACTCCATTCCCTTGTAAAATATGCCCTACCCTTTTATAAAAATCACCCATGCTTGCCCAGAAACTCCTTTCAAAGGTTGAGAGAAGAATTTGTGGAGAAAGGCTTTCATTTGGGAAAGAACACTCTTTTCAAAGGTAACATTCAAATCTCATACTAGTATCTATGTTGTATTTTATTATTTTATGTAAGTTACAACCATATTTTGTTTTCAAAATATGTTATGAGGATTTAAAGGCCCTTTTGTGTTAACTTTCCAAATGATTTTGATAATAAATGACTTTATGTTTTATCTCCTAAAATACGTGTTTGTTATGTTGCTTGGCACTACTTTAAGTCTAGGTATAATCGTGGTTAGCTTTAGTAGGAGTTTTTAAGTATTCATGCATTTTGGACCTCCATCGAATGTTTCACTATTCTTGATCGAATGTTTGATATTCAAGAACAAACGTTTGATACTCGTGTCAAACGTTCGATAATAACCCGAAATGCTGAACTAAAAAAAGCACACATACTCCATGATTATTAGATGATAGCATTCTTAGTGTGTTGTTGATTTGTTTTCGCAGTAAACGGGAGCACGAGATATCTGAGGCATCGGATGAGCAATTGAGATAAATACATAACTGGGTATGAAACTGCTATTGTTAAAAGTGTGATATGTTAGATGACTGAGCACGTTCTTCTTTATGACCAAGTTTACAGCTGTTATAACATGACGTTATTTGCTTATATAAATACCCTTATTTTCGGAATAAATAAATAATATCTGCATAGTATGTTATGGTACACTGGTATATGCAGTAGAACGGCCATGAGGTTACTATTAATACTAGTTGATTCTATGATAAAATGATTTTTATTATGATGAGGGCCTTGGATTCAATAATTAAGAATTTGTGACCAGCGCACTATGCTTCGAGTGGGGTTACCGTTACGGTTTTGCTAGTAGTGTAGGCCACCCGAGGTTGGACTCGGTCGGACTGCTAGTATAAGACAGTATGTTTGTATAATATTTGGGCCACCGAAATTGTACTAGAAGTCCTTTGAGACGTGCAAACTCTACTGAGAATGGGTAATGTCTCGAATAGACCATATTATTAACATATGACTAATTATATTATATTCGTGTAGCATATTTCGTGCATTAAAACCAAGATGTCAGCTGCCGAGATTAGGCCACTCTAAAAACCAAACATTATTTTTGTCAATGGCATAATGACGGGGGTTGAGCACGCTCTTTAATGAAAATAACATGTTTTAGATTACAACTCCCTTTTTACATTATTTATATATCATATTTTTTAAATAATTTGCTTACTAAGTCAATCGACTAACTCAGTTACTTCCTCCCAGGTAAAATACTCCGGTGTTTTACAAATCCTTAAGAATTTGACCGCTTGAAAGTCTCACTAGGATTACAGTTTTGAGACAGCAGCTGACATACAAAGGTTTGATTCTCTAGATATAAAGCTATGTGTCTTTCTTTATTAATGATAAAATTATTTATTATCTAATTACTCAAATCAATTATTCCGCTGTTTACTCCAATAATTGGTCAAGTAGAGAATTTAGTCAATTACTAGTTAATTGATTTGGATACCACACGGGCAATTTACTCCGGATTAATCATGTTCTAGCGAATTAATCCTGTGTATATAGTGATCCTTAATTCAATATTTTACATATTCTCTTCCCGAAAAATAATAAAGGTATTCCTGAGTCTTACTTTGGACAATTAAGACTGGGAGGCGAACCATGAATTTAATTTCAAGTTATTTAAATTTTTGAGGCATTTGATTAGATTTCCAGGATACCATCCGGTGAAGGCTTGGAAGAGACTGACAGCACAAGCAAAGGAGAATGGCGGCGTGCACACGATCAAAACAGTGAGATCGTCAAAGGCAACGCTTGAAAACGTCAATGGCGTTTATTGAAGGCCGCAAGAAAGTGGTTATGATATCATGGTTAAACATATTGATGGATAGTAAAGAATAAGAGAGAGAGAGTGAAAGCAGAAAGAGATGTATAGACTACATCTTGTATATTGCAGTGTATTGAAGTATTATAGAGGCCTCTATTTATAGAGAGGTTATGAGTGGTGAACAAGAAAACCTAGTAAACTAAGGAAAGGGAATAAACCCTAGAATGAAAACATAATAATATAATATATTATTATAGTTGTAAATATAAATACAAAAGACATACATGGCTTTGTTTTGGTTATTAACCAAAACAGCCTTTCTAAAATTTTCATAATATCATAGCGTTTTTAAGCCAACGGGGGGAGAAGTTGGAACAAAAATAGTCTAGTAAATCTTAGTTGTTATTAAGCAAAAACAGTCTAGTAAATCTTAGTTGTTATTAACCAAAACAACCTGAACATATGGATTAGTGGTTTGAGTCTCTTCCCTTTGTCCATTGTGACAAAAAGGGGGAAGAAGTTGGATTTGAAGGGCAGATTGTTTTGAGAAATGCTAGGCTTACAAAAAAAAAAAAAAAAAAAAACTCTTACAAAGTGATGTGGCACAACATGATTGAATTTCTCAAAATTTAGATTCATCTCCTTCCCAATCATGATGTGCCACATCACTATGTAAGAAGTTTTTTTTTTTTTTGTAAAACTTTTTGTAAGCCTAGCAATTCTCTATTGTTTTTAGAGAATTATTTTCTTTATCTTTGTATAATTCCAATATTATTTTTGTATATATAATATTATTTTTCTTTATCTTTGATGTGTTTACTTTTGTGACGTATGATATAATACCCATTCGAACTGGTAAAATTTCAGTTCGAATCTACAGTCACAAAATTGCCCCGTTCGAACAAGTAAAACGCCCGTTCAAACCTGACACAACATTGCAGTTTCGTCCAAACCGAAATATACGAGATTTAGAACGGACTTCTCGAAAAAAAAATCTTCCTATCTTGGTGGACAATATCCGTTCAAACTGAATTGTAATGGAAGTTAGGACGAGTGCCTCTAGAACATGCTATTTGAACTAAATTGGAGCGACAATTAGAATGGAGCTCTCAGAAGAACTTTCCCATCTTAATAAACACTATCCGTTCGAAATAAACTTAGAAATGAAATAGAACGAATGTCTTTGAAACACACCCGTTCGAACTGGAAACCCTCGGTTCTAGTGGTAGAGGGAAAGGGGGGCTGTGTAGGGCGCACGCCACCCCTTCCCTTGGTCTAAAAAAAAATTAAAAATAAAAAATTAAAAATAAAAAATAAAAAATAAAAAAAATTTACTAAGAGTCTCAAGCTTGATGCCCCCCATGCGGGCCTTGCCCCTTGGTTTTTTTTTTAAAAAAAAAAATTTTTACTAATACACTTATACACGCGGCACCCCCCCCCCTCCCCCTTGCCCCTTGATTTTTTTTTCTTTTTAAAAAAAAGGACTAAAGACTTACGCTTAGTTCTTCCGGCCTTCCCTTTTCTTCTTTTTTCTTTTCTTTCCCTTCTCGACTTCACCTTTCTCTGCTTTTTCGTCGTTTACATTTCATAGCACAGACCGGTGAGAGTGAGACACTGAGAGAGATTCTGATATTGAAAGAGAGAGAGAGAGACCTGATTTTAGAGAGAGATGCAGCTCGTGTGGGAGATCACATCACCGTGAAACATTATTATCATTTTGACATATTCAATGCTACTATAGACTTTCAATTGCAAGAGCTTGATACTAGATTTGGTGAATGAGCAATGAAACTCTTGATACTTAGTTCAGCTTTGGATCCAAGTAACTCTTATAAATCTTTTAACACTGATGATATATCTAGTCTTGCAGAGAAGTACTATTCTCTTGATTTTTCTGAGCAGGAGAAAATTTGCTGAAGATTTCAGTTGATGCATTTTAAACTTGATGTGCTTAATCATCAGAAATTAAAAAACTTGTGTTCTATTGAAGAACTATGTCAAGGATTGATAAAGACAAGAAAATCAGAGACATACTATCTTATTGACAGATTGATTTATCTTGTTTTGACTCTTCTAGTATCTATGACAACTACTAAACGAGCATTTTTAGGTATGAAAGTTGTTAAAACAAGACTTCGTAACAAAATAGAGGATGAGTTTCTTGCAAATAATTTAGTTATCTACATTGAGAAGAAAATTTCTGAGAGCTTCGGTTTAGACTTGATACTTGATGACTTTGTGTCTCTAAGATTGCGTAGGATGTAATTTTAAATACTTTGTATTTTGTATTTTTAGTGAATTTATTGTCTTTTGTATTAGTGCTTACATGTGAACAGATATATCAATTTGGCATATATTTATGAAGTTTGATAGCTATATATGTTTTTCTATATATATATATATTATGTTATAATTTATATTGTGAATTGTAATTACTATACTTTTATATATTATAACAAAAAAATAATATATAAAAAGAAAAAAAAATTGTCATTATATTATATTATTTTAGTTCTACTTTCGCCCCTCCTTGGACACTTTCCTGACTCCGCCATTGCTCGGTTCGAACCGAAGGCCAGAAAAATAGCTTTTTGTGAAACTTTGAAAATGTTTAACCTAGTTACTCATTCCACTTGTATTATTCACTTAATTCAACTTTGTACGGTCCTTTAATTATTTTCTTAGATTTAACAGTTGCATCGTTTGGAACTAATCCGCCACTTCTGTTGCTAGCATAGGCAAAATCAAGGAGTCTGGAGGCGGTAGTAGCAACCGTACGTGATCTTTTATAATTACTGCCACGATGATGCACGTTAAGAGATCAGCTCGCGCAGACAGGACAGCAACGGTCTTTCCATGGCATTAATTGCATGCAGTTGCGAACGCCATTTTAGGATCTGGATTTGCAATCTAATATATATCTATATTCATTGCCTTCAAAAGATTGGCTTAAATTAAAGCCAACACGTAATTTTTAAAGTTAAAATTTATTATAAGGAGCATTACTAAAATGTATATTGAAAATAATGACTTGCAATGTCAAATGTCCAATAGGCTTACGTTCGCATGCATCTTTTGCATTGAATTTTCTTGGTCAAATTAAGAGGTGCCTTGCATAAGCAAGATTCCCATCTATTCTTCAACGACTTTCTTAGCCAGCAGGCACGTACATCCTCTATATATAGGGGTGTTAGATGAGCCCGGCTGCTCGTGAACTCGGCTCGGCTCGGCTCGGTTAAACTCGAATCGGTCTCGATTCGAATAATAAATGAGCCGTTTGTGAACACAATAATCTGCTCGAATATTAAACGAAACATACTCGTATAAACTCGGCTCGACTCGGATAAAGCTCGTGAGCTCGGCTCGTATAAGTTCGACTCGACTCGTTCGGCTCGAATCGTTAGCTCGCTCGTTGTATATATATATATATATATATATTATAATTATATATATATAACACATGTATATACCCAGTCAAATATAACATACATAGGATTGTATAATTGTAGTGTATAAGTATTAACATACTAAATAGTAAATCTACTCTTTAGTTATAACATATTTAATGATATAATTATATGCTAATAATTAATGTGTAAGTGTATATTAATTATAGTTATAACTATGATATATAGTACTATGACATATGGTTAAGTTGTTAACTAGCATATTTAATAGTTAGTATATAACTATATACAAAAACATAATATATGGCATATCACACATGATTAACTATATTATGGACAATACTTATATTATAATATAATATAATATTATTATATGTAGTATACTATACTTATTATTTACTCACATTATATATATACTATAGTCTCTACTTTCTAATTTTATATAATAACATATTGTTACCTATAGACAAGAGTTATATATCATACTATATAATATGCCTTATATAGTTACATATTATATATTTATATTATATTATATATTAATATACTAGTTATTAGTTAATACTTAATATGTTAGTACTAGTTAAAAATTGTTAATATGTTAGATTTATATGTTACTAGTTATTATGTATAATAAGTAGTAAATATGTTACACTTATTAATTTATATGTTATTATTTATTAGTTGATCTAATAAACTTATATGTTACACTTATTTATGTTATTAGTTAATAGTTAATATGTTAGTATGTTACTAGTTAATAATTATAATATTTAGACTTACATGGTTACTAGTTATCATGTACACAATTAATATGTAGTATTAGACTAGTAGTTATTATGTTACTAAAGAATATTATAATATGTTAGCTACATATTACTAGTAACATATAAGATTTTAAATTTAACAAAATTAACTATCTCAAATTATAATAATATAATAAAAATATAATATGTATTTTGCCGATCATATTACTTGAAATTATGCCAACTAATTGAAGAAATATATGCCCAATAAACTAAATTATTTAATTAATTTTTTATATTAATTTTTTTTTAGCAATAATTTACAAAAATATAATGTCTAAATTAATAAATTAGAATATAATAAAAGCATCAAACCTACCCAACATTTTTTTAGTTCTTAATTTTTCATTTAAATTCATAAGCCATCTAAGAAAATAATTTATTTGAAAAAAATTTAAAATCAGATTAAACAAATAAATGTTATCTTTATCTTAAAAATTAAAAATTTGAAATAGGAATGCCACAGCCACGTGTGTGGCTGTGGCTGAAGGAGGGAGAAGATATTTCTTCTCCCTCTCTTGCACGAGAAACAAGATCAGTTCAGGCACAAAAACGGAAAAGAAGAAAAACAAAAGAAGGAAGAAAACGCAGAGAAGAGAGGGAGAGAAAGAGCTCTGCGCTGGCCGCTGTGGGTGGCAGTGTTGGCGCGTCGGCGGCCACCGCGCCGTGTGGTGGCAGTGGGTCGCTGTCTTTGGCCTATTAGAGTGTCGTTGTGCGGTCAATGCGATAGATCTGCGGGGTGAGCATGAATCTATGGGAGGTTTTTGGTGCTGGCTTTGGTGGTGCGGCCACCGCTGGGTAGTCTCTGGCTACGGAGCATGTCGGGGTAGCCGTCCCACGCGATCACAGGCCTTTGTGCAGTGGTGGTTTTGTGCTTGTTGGCCCGGTTGGGTGTCGACTGTTGGGAAGTTTTCTTTTACGTTTTTTTTTTTTTTTTTAAATTAAAAATTTACATAACTCCAATCGAGCTCGAGCAGCTCGAGCTCGATTGGAGTCTCGGCTTGTGAACACAGCCGAGTTCGAGTCAAGCTCGAACTTGACTAGGTTCTTAACAAGCCGAATTCGAACATAGATCCCAAGCTCGGCTCGAGCTCGAGCCGAGTTCGACTTTCTTAATAATGTATTCGAGCCGAGTTCGACAGCCCAAAACTCGGCTCGGCTCGGCTCGAATACAGCCCTAATCTGGAATGACTAAATTAATGGAATAACTTGTGAACAAACTCGAAATCGTTCGAAAAATAAGTGAACAGAGCTTGAACAAATAATTTTGTTTGATAAAAAGCTAAAGCTCGGCTCATGTTCGAAAAAAAAAAATTAAACGAACAAAACTTAAACATTTAATACTCAACTCGGCTCATGTTCGAAAAGAAATTAAACGAACAGAGCTTGAATATTCAATACTCGACTCGGCTCGGCTCAATTACGGCCATTTTTTCTATAAGCAGGCTCGAAAGGTAGTAACTTGGGTCCAAAGCATTATAATAACCCAACAATAATTTGCTTGGAAGAAGAAAAAAAAAAAGTAAAAGTAATGCAACACACACTCCAACTTCTTCACATCCATTTTCATATTTTCTTGGTGGCTTTTAAAACCACCAGTAAACTTACCGATGGATTTTCAATGTGGTTTTAAAAGTCACCTAAGAAAGTATGAAAATGAGTGTGAAGAAGTGACAGCGTGTGTAGCATTACTAAAAGGAAAACATGCATACCTCTTCAAATTAACACTTAATTTACAATGTCTCATCGAACTAAAGTTTGCATTAATATCTACTCAAACTACCAAAACATTGCAATGTACCCTCTTTGTACCGTAAATGACAAAAATGCTCTTATAAAAAATTTAGGAAAAAAATTTATCAAAAAAACTGGTGACCTACGGCCATGTGGTTTTTTTTTTTTTTTCCTTTTACTTTTACTTTTTCGAATTTAAAAGGTTATATGTCTTTTTGATAATTTTTAAGGGCATTTTTGTGTATTTTAGAACAAAAAGAGTACATTACAAATTTTTACTAGTTTGGGGGACATTGATGCAATCAATATTTCGGGGGGACATTAGAAATTCAATTTTAAGGGGGTTGGAATGTATTAAATAAAAATAGAGGTTAAAATAAGCAGAAAAAAAAAAAAAAAAAAGACCTAGATTTTTTTCTCTAACCATTTTAAAGATTAAAAATAAATAAATAAGTTTTTTTAAAAAAAGATTACATCCTGACTTTTAAAAATTGAAAAAATTTATGGGGTGAGAGAGGCTCGAACTCTCGACCTCAGGATCACTCAGAAGCTATGAGACCTACGCGCTAGCCAACTGCGCCACCACCCCATTTATGCTTTACGTTTCAATTACCTCTATTTATTTGTCCTTAGGGATATTATTGTCAATAGGTACGCTTTTTCACTTTCCATATTTCATATATTTTAGATTATTTCTTTTTGGTGGCAGTTCGCGTGTTCCACGCCCATTGGAATCCAGGGCATCCCAACTTGAGCCTAATTCTAGAAGGCCTACTTTAATGAGAAAAAGGAGTGTTGCAATTTTTTTTTTTTTTTTGTTTGCCCTCTTCTCATTTTCTTTTCTAGTTTATTACCATCAATTCAATCCAAAACTCTTGCTTTCCTTCGCTACAAGTTTTGGATTTTCAGAGACAGAAATGTTATTTATTACATTTTTTTTTTCATAATTATTTCATAAAGCTGACATAATAGTCTCAATTTTTTTTTTTTTTGGATAATGCAAGAAACAATGTTTTTATCCTACAGTGCCACTGTGTCAGTCCTAACTAACGTTCAGAATTTTTTTTTTTTAATAATAACTGATCCAAAGATTGATTAGAACTGTTACATCAGCATTGACAGATAATTGTAAAATAAAAATATAATTTTTAGTATTACTCTTTTCTTCTTCTTCTTCTTTTAATAATGACGGATCTAAAAGTTAATTACATCAACATTATAGGTTAAAAATATAATTTATGTCATTACTCTCTAAGAAACTATTGTGTGTCGTGTGCGAATGCACTTAGCAAGAATTTTTAATTTAAGATCTATCCTTATTCATCCATGAGCCATATTTAACTGATCTCCCTCTTTTTGTTCAGAATATAATCTCTGATTAGATTACTATGACAATTGCCCAAAGAACACCTTTATTGAATATCAACAAACTTCATAATTTTTAAACTAAAGTGATGATGTACCATAGAACTATTCATTCATTCATCATTGCATCATATGATATTCAATGGGTACTTGTTTATAATAGTTTTCTTATAGAGTGGTATTCTCCTTACAATGATTTATTATTAAAAAAATTAGCATACAGCTATAATGATGTGACAATAAAAATCAGCTATTAATTTTTTTTTTATTAATTTAAAAGCTGATTTTCACTATCTTATCATTTCAGTTATATGATATTAATATAATTGATCTTTATTATTTGACACATTATTGCCTAAGCAAATGTCCTAGTAACATTTTTTTTTTTTTTTTGCCAAGTAATTGTAAGAGGATATTGAATAAAAGCATGATAAGTTGTAAAGCTAAGGTGAGATTAAAAATGAAGAAAGTGGAAGATTTACGCGTATGGTGTTGGTGGAACTCACTCACCACACAAAAGGTTTCTAAAAACCTTTTCCTAAATAATGTTATTCCCATCATTGTATATATCCTTCAACACTTTAGATGGCAATCAAAGGCCATACATATATGGTGACGGTGTCATCATAACCCCCCACCCCAAAAAAAAAAAAAAAAAAAGAAAAAAGAAACAATCACATAAAAATTTATTTGGCTTCCACTAAATCCAAGAACCCTTTTTGGTTCACATATTTATAAAATATAAAATAAATAAAAAAAATTAAAAAAATCAGCATGATTACTTTGACCTAAAAAGAGAGTTGATAATAACAAAAGTGATAATTCTATCGAACGGCGGACGTGGGGCCTGTCTTCCCATGATACAACACTATGATGATTTCTTCCATCTTTTGTGTGTTTGATTAAGATATGATAATCCAATTCTTGCACCGCTTTGAAAAAGCTTTTTCTCAACACTCCTAATTTATTACCAAAAGTTTGGTCTATCATAGGGAAATGATGCACTTACTATCATTCCCACTGTATTTTCAACATTAATACTCATTTGGGCCCATCTATTTCTTTTTTTGGGCCCATATATACAAAATTAAATCTACTTCACCAATTGAAGGATTTTTTTATTTTTTTTTATTTTTTTTTATTTTTCAAAGTAAAACTTCAAACTTTCATTAAAAATCGAGGTGATACAATATTTTAAATAAAGACAAGACATTCATCCATTGAGATCTTGCTCCAAGGATTGTCAAAGGGCTACTTTCACTAAGCAATGAGCTGTTTCATTAACTTCCCTATTAATATGCCCGACATACCATGATTAAATTGCGCCGTCAATTAGTTGGACATACCTTATTCCAACAACAGCCTTATTGCCGCAAGGCATTCACAACTTTCAATGCATCACCTTCTACTATAACACGTTAAATCTCTAGATGTCTTTCACATCGTAAGCTTAGACTATCATTTGAAAAGAAAAATGAGAAAAAAAGTTGTGGTCTTCCACTTTTATTTTCATGTTTATGGGAGTCATTTTCTTGCTGATCTACCTTCCACCATCCCAAAAAGGTGTGCAAATAGTTACAAAAGTTTTGCAGAAGAATTTCTTCGTTCTGGTTTCAATGATGAGCTCCATGTTCCTTCCTTGTTAGACTAATTTTCAGTATTGGGGCCCTTGCTTTTTCCTGCAATTTTTTTTTCTCTATTTTGCTTTTTCATGCAATTAGTGCTAAAAACTTAACTTTTCATTTCATTTGAAATTGAAAGGATTCTTGGCCGTAGATTCTAGGGATTGAACTAAGAATTTAATTTTGTGAAGCCGGATTGCATGATTTTTTTTCTTTTTTTAGGGGCCATTATTAATAAGTTAAAAAGAAGAAAAAAAAAAACTTTTTTCATATATATATATATTAAGAACTGGAAAGTAGATTCCATGAATTGTTTGCAACGAAACAAGAAAAATAAAAATTCCTCTTATAATTCTTACCAATCTTAAAATTGAGTAAAAGTAATGTTATCCACTATACCTTTTTTTTTTTTTTTTTTTTTGTTCACTTTAATCTTTCTATGCCGATGTGGTAGCGAGTCTAGTAGCCATTGGATTATTATTATTATTATTATTATTATTATTATGATTATTATTATTATTATTATTTTAACAATGATTGATCCAATAGCTACTATTCCATATTATGTCAATATAGTATAATAAATATGGAATATAACATTTCTCTTTTCTAATTAATATAAGGTGAACTAAATGCTGTATAAAGGTAAGTAGCTTAAGCAATTCAGTGTTTTTCCTAAATTTGGGGCAAAGGTAACACCCACGCACCAAGGAAGAATATTTGAAATAGAAAAGATAGGAAAAGGAGTTGTCATCACGGAAAGACAGATTTTATCTGATGTAGTGTTAATACTGTATTTGTTGTATTTTTTTTTTTTTTTTTTTAAGTAGTTCATGTAGGGCAAATTGGCATATCCCACATGTTACCTATATATCCTACCTATAATCACAATGAGCTAAACTCGAGCATCCATCTTTATGAGGAGAAAAATATGTCAAATTGTCAGATAAAGAAACTTGGCTGATTAAGGAGTCTTGAGGGCAATTTGGTAATTTAAAGTTTTAGAATTAGGGCAAATTGGCATGATTGGTACGTGTAATGTTTTTCATCCAAAATAACCAACAAAATTTGAGGGATAAGAAAAATTAGAACAGAAATTTGGTTTTAGAATTCAAGTTGGGAGGAGTTAAAATTTAGAAGTACAAGTGATAGTAGAATGATAGTTTGGGAATCTATGTAGAGCTTTCAAAATAAACCTAGTAGCATAGTCACAGTTGGTCTCTCCCGTCTGCCTTTTTTAATACAATAAATAAATAGAGTTACCAATTATAGTATGATTGCCGAGCCTCCAATCTATTGTAGCAGCTGACATTGCTTTGGGGTCAAAATCAACAACGAGCTATCAACACAATTTTTTTTTTTTTTTTTGGGAATTGAGTAATTGAGTAATAATGATGGATGATAATTGGTTGTTTTGAGATGAAAATTGAAGGAAAATGTGTAGATGAAAATTTAGGAAAAATAGATTAGGTTATTTCGAGGATAACCTAGCCTCCAAAAAACAAGAAGAAAAAACAAACTGATCACGGTTGTGGACATTTCCCACAACTACGCATTGTGGGCCCTTTTATACTACTATGGTACAACGATTCTAACATATAACATGGGTCGCAGCCCATTATTCATCTTGGCCCATTTACGACATACACAACCTAATTAGAAAATGCATACCCACTAAACACACCAACTCAGGAGGGTTTGATCTTTAAGAGATTAGACTTAACAACACACTAACTAGGGGGAGCTGTTGTGAGATAATGTGAACATTTAAGTTTTGAAATCAATTACTTGACGTATCTCTTTTTAGTGACAAAATCAACTACCACTTTTATTATCTTTATAAATCTCTTTTAATAACAAATCATACACGGATGATGCAGTGTTCATTAGCCCTTAGATCAGCCTTTATATTATAAGAGTAATATCAAAAACTATATTTTTATTTCACAAATACCTTACAATGCTAATGTGACAGTCTTAATTTACTATTAAATCAATCCTTTTTTTTTTAAAAAAAAAAAAACCATCCAAAAGTTTGTTAGGTAAGCCACATCAACATTGTGGGATAAAAACATGGTATACAACATCTCATATTATAAATACTAGGGCTTCAGCTGATAAAAACATTCTACACATCCAATTGCATATCCTCTCTCTCTCCCTTTCTCTCTCATACACACGAACGCACACTTAATTTGTAGCATCCATTCTGAAAACAAAACAATGCAGAAAGCCTTGCACTATGGGGATCGCCTCAAATATACAATTGTTTTTACATAGCTTACAAATAAGGGGAAGAAAGAAGAAAAGCCTAGGGTTAGAGCTGCCAAAGAATGAGAGGAAAAGCCTGATAAACATTACAAACCAGGGCAAGAAAAAGCTAGTATACAAAGAATGGGACTAAATCTCAGGTGCTAATCTACATTTCTGGGTATATCTAGGGTTAATGAATATATGTACAAGGGTGACTAGACATAATATATTGCCACCCCACCCCACCCCACCACACCCCATGAGTAAAGCAAACTTTAAATGGATTTGGAAAATGTTAGATATGAAGAGGAAGCCTCAGAAGGCCGTACAGAAGAGTTTGAAGATTCTACAGATTTTTCAAGGTCAAATAGAGGTTTCAGCCTTCTCTCCACCTCATTACTTTGTAGCTTAATCTCCTCAAGAATCATAGATAAAGCAGACTTGCAAGATTCCTCGTCCCTAAATGCCAGGGTCCATCTCCCATCAACCAAAGCTTTTGTCTTCACTTTTGCATAGGCACTAGATTTAACAGGATCCAGAAAGGGTAAAGCGGATGGTCGGATCCGCAAGTGTAACCATCTCGAATGCTTATCATCAATTCTCGGCTGAAGACGGAAAACATGATTAAGCATTCACATGATCACATCTTGATAAAGCTCAAAATTATGGATGCATCAACAAAGTGTCAATATTCAACACCATCTCATCTTGCCTGTGAACTAATTGGAACTGTAAAAGTTTTACGCACATAAAACATCTGTGCCATAAATTTTAAATGAGCAAGCATGGAAGCCTGGATCCAAAAATAAAAATAGAATGCGAGGAAACATTGAAGTTATACATACATTGGAGCCAGCCAATGGTGCAGAAACACGAACGCTTCCAAAATGCTGCTTCTGGGATGATTCCTCAGCAAGCACAAGCCAGCCAGATGCTCCCATGGAAAATGCTAGAAAGCAAAAATGACGTTCTTTACCCCTTTCAAATGCAATTCTACAAGGCACCGCATCAACTGCAAATGGCAGAGACCAGAAGATGAACCACAAAGTACTTGATTGTGTAACTCTTACATAAAATAGTATAACTAAAACGATCCACGGGGATAAAAACGATCTTCTGTAAGTTGAAGACAAAGGTATACATAAAATGAAAACATCAGTCATTTAGCATTAGTACAGGAGAATCTATTGAGTGGCATCACTCTGGCGCCTCTCCCTTTGCACATCAATTGATGGAATCATTTACAAAACAGAATCATTCAGAAAAATATAATCACAATTAGCATGAAAATCTCCAAAATTTCCTTTGATGAAAGAATTATACAGTCTACATCTAGGCTCATAAACATCAAATAGCATTGTGTATAAGCCACAACATAAAAATAAAAATAAAAAAGGCTTTCTGAGAGAACTATCATTTTGTTGATACCAGATCACTTTGGTAAAATCCCACCATTTAACTAAATTCAGGAAGCCCTATAAATCTTGATGTGCCGCCATCCTAGTAATCCTAACCGTATCATTTAATAGGGTATTAATGAGTTCAGGATAGAAAACTGACCAAGCCTTAATTCAATGCCAGGTTTTGGACCTGAAGCATCTACACCAGCAGTTTTGGCACGAGAGCTTTCAGGAGAACTGGCTGGTGGACAAATAGGAGGTTGGTCGGGCAAAGCTCTACCAAGTGAGAATATTTGAAGTTGATGTAGGAGTACAAATACCTAAATTTGAAAGAAATTAGCAGCAGAAACAATGAATTACAAATCACCATAAAGTGTTAACAAAGCCAAATGCATAATTTGTATAAATTTATTTTTGCTGAAATACAAAAAAATATTCTAGTTTTCCTCGGGATTTAAACGTCGATGATGGAGCCAGAAATCCAGTGAGAAATAATGTTTTACTAACTCTACCTGAAATCTCAGAAGCTTGACTAGAAGAGATGGATATTAAAAAGTACAAACCTTCGCTGACTCGCACATTCTTTCACCATCAGTAAACGATGATTCAGCTGCAATAACATCTGAAGTAAAACAGTTACATCAATTCAAAGAAGGTGGTGGAAAAATCAAATGAAGAAACAAGAAACTTTTCAGAAAGCATTAATTAAAAATCAACCAATTTATGAACAGTTTCATTCTTACTGTCAGAGCAGTACTTCTGTGGTGGCAAGAGAATTGACTTGGGCTCTTTCCGAGGAGACGAAGCCTCAATTGCTACAAGTAGAAAAATTCATTGCGCAAACACATCATCAAAACATTTAACATACCAACTCAACAGTCAGAACATCAAACTTACAGTAAATACCTCTTTTGCATTTCTTCCACTCATCACAAAGGACTGTAATGAGTAGATCAGGCCAGACTCCTCTAATTTCTTGTTGAAGAGCATCAGCACGCTTCTCGTATGAATCCTGTGTGAGCAAGACAAGAAAAGTAAATTATTTGTCATTTTCTTATGCAAAGATGGTAAAAAGATGGAATGTGAAACTACAGTCAACAGATGTAATGAGAAAACAAAAGCACCATTTTCTTATGTCATTTTATTACTGTCCAGTCCTAGAATTAGATTTCACATTGTATTTGACAAAATGGAAGCGATAGAAGAGACAAGAAGAGCACATCTTTCTCTTGAATCCTTGAACACCACAAGCAAGAAAAACAAAGAAGAAACTCTCATTTGTTGAAAACTCAATAATAAGTTTGATAATAACTCAAGGTGAAATAAGGTTCAATACAAGCCATTATATAGGCTGCAAACTCTAAACCCTAGACAGAAATCCCAGTAACTAGAACACCCTAAAAAAGAAATAAACAAAGCAAAAGAAACAAAAAGAACATCCTAGTATTAAAATAAAGAAAACTACTAACCCTCGAAAATAAAGAAACTTTCTAATTGAGTCCTAAATAAAGAAATATATAAAAAATGAAAATATAACAAAAGCTAAAGCAAAAAACCAAACCCTAGCGGCCACTTTCATTTTGGATGTAACTTGTCCTAGAACAGCCCCATACAACTTTCCATTTCTTTGAAACAATGACCAATGTCAGAATGCTTTCTCTATATTCTATGCTCTCATTGAGAACAAATTTTGGATGTGATAATGAATGTTCATCCAATACATATTTTGAGAGTAACTGTACTTGCAATAGACCAGTTTATATTTGTTGGAATCTTAGACTTATTCCCCGTAAATCTTATAACTTAGAAAGTTAACAAAATGTTCCATTGAGATTTCAACTTAATGAAATTTTATTTAGCCACCACTATTTTTATGGTTAGTGATTTTCGTAAGTTTCTTACAGTAAATAAGCATAAACTATGTACTTGCCCATAGTCATGCGTATTCTGTCTATCTTTTATTGGGAAGTTAGACATGCACCCAATAATTTTTAACCTACGACCATACCCTCCATCCCATTCTCGTGGGAGGAGTCTGTGATCTTGATGTCCTGGTCAACTT
Organism: Betula pendula; assembly: GCA_900184695.1. Lineage (NCBI taxonomy): Eukaryota > Viridiplantae > Streptophyta > Magnoliopsida > Fagales > Betulaceae > Betula > Betula pendula. The sequence continues at coordinate 135,660 of FXXK01001635.1, read as the reverse complement.
GGTTCTTTCTTGATGTAACGACTTAATTTTGAAATGCCATATTTTCAGTTCAAGCTGTGAATTCTGGGTTCTCTGATATAACAAAAAAAATCAGACTGATCTTGGGCCATTTTTCATGGGCTTAAGCTCACTTGGCAGCAGTGATTCATTTGATTGAGGCAGAGTCTAAGGTAATCTTAACCTTGATTGACAAGGACAAGTCCAGGTTCATCCACTGTGCCCTCCGACCTGAAACCAGTGTACAGAGAGAGCTGCTGCGGGTGCACCACCATCAGCACACACACAATAGAAAATTCCTCAGCTCATTGGTTGTCTAACTTTAGGAACAATATGCACGAAGGCCAGAAGTACTGTACTACAAAGTCATTTAATCATATTTGCATTTCTACCCTCTGCCAAAAGAACTGATAACTCTTGGCACTTAACATAACCTCATCCATTGCATCGTAAAATTAGCAAAGAGGAGCATTTTTTTTTTTTAATAGGTAATCAAGCAAATCTCAATAAAAAGTCAAGACGCCCTAAGTACATATGAAGTCTACAAAAGGAACACCAAAAGGAAAAACAAAAAACAAGCCACCTGCAGAAATCCAAAGGACTAGAACAACAACAAACCACGCACAAAGGACTACAACATCACACAAAGAGAACCCTCTTGCCTTTACCCCGGCTAGAACCATCACATCTAGTATCAAAGTTAATAAAGCACTCCAAGTTTTTAAGCTCCATCCTCCCTTTTGGCTTTGAAACAAAAGCCACAAACTCATGACGTTGTCCCTCATCAAGGACTATCAAAAGATCCCGAAGCCTTTTCTCATTACCCCCACAGGAGATCCCCAATAAGGGATATATCTCCATCGCACTCTGCACAACCTCGAAGAAGCTGACATCCCCCACCTCTCCGTTCTCTCCAACACCAGCCCCATCCAGAAGAACCCCCCCCCCCCCTTCAAAGATTCACCCACCTCTAAGATGGTTAGAGGGGAACAGCCACCGACAACAGCGGGTGTCAAGAAGGGGGGCGGGCCAACGAAAAACACCCCTCATAGAATGGAGAGGGTACACAAAAGACAAACCCTGCAAACATTAGGGGGAAGCACCAAGATACCGTTGATAACACCAACTTTGGCGGGAACCGGGGAAGAGTTCTAGCATCACTAGACCTCGCTGGAACAAACCCATCCAATGAGACCAAAGGCAAAGCAGGCAAGGCATCGATCACAGACAACCACTCACCCTCAAGAAGGCTAACATCGAGCTTCGAAGCCCTCCTAGGCTTGGACTTGCGATGATAAAACTTAAGAGGCTTAGCCAATTTCTGGGTAAAATCCAGATCTGCCGATGAAGTAGAGGAAGCCTGAACAACGGGTGAGCCCATGATATGCTGGGTAAGATCATCGGTGAGGGGTGAGGGAGACACCAAGCCTAGAGTTACCAAAGAAGATTGAAGTAGCAAAGAACCAACTAGGGATGTACAAGCGGGGCGGTTATTATCCGCTAACCGCTATCAATCGTTAACCGCAAATAACCATAACCGAATAACCCCTTAGGCCAGTTGCGGTTACCTATTATAGGAATTGACAAAACTAGTTAATAACCGGTTTTTATAATATATTATATATATTAAAAATATATAAAAATTAATAATAATTAATTATAAACTAAAACTAATTAATTAATGAGCACAAAATTAATTCTAATTAGGTTGTGGCTTAGTGAAATGATTTGGAGTGGAAAATTTTTTTAGTGAAGGGAATTTGGCTCCACAGTTGAGTGAGCCATGACAAGGTGCTTTGTTGGTAAAAGAGCAAAAGATCCTGCCGCTGGAGATATTGTCTATGCTGCTGACTCTCAAGCAGAATTTCATGACTTAATAATTATGCTTGAAAATCTGCAAACGACATTTCATGGTCTACTGCTAATCAACCAGAGGTCTCATTTTAACTTAAACCCACAGGTACACACTCTTCCTCTTCGAATATAGAGCCGCCAACCTCCTAATTCAAGCGCAGTTTCCAAGCTCCGCAGTCGCCTCCATATCCAAGTTTGAGCTTGACAACGACATAATCTCCCTCAACGAGCTCACAAGTTACAATCAAGTCCTGCCATCTAGGATTTTTATGAAAAGCAGTTAATAACCGGTTTTCAATAACTGCAAAACCGCCGGTTACGGCTTCGGTTATTTAAAAATAAATAACCAACTAAACCGCAACAGGTTGTAGTTGTAGTTATTTAAAAATGAATAACCGCCTAAACTCGTTGCGGTTGCAATTAGGAGTGAAGAACCATAACCGGTTGTACACCCCTAGAACCCACGACATCTTCAAGCCTTGCCAGAAAATACCCATCCAAGTCGGCATCATAACTCGCGGTCTTCGGTACAAGAACAACCTCCACAAAGACTTGGCTACAAGGGCTTCCGTCCTTGAAGGGAACAAAAAACTACCGACGTCAATTGGGCACATCGGAAACAGCCCATCAAGACGGACCTATTCAAGCACAACCGCTGGTAGCAGAGCCACCTCCAGCAAAGTAACCGGGACCAAAACCTCCTCCGGCGAAGTAAAAACTGGACTGGACCAACTCAGAGCCCCAATCTTGGATGACTGATTCATGGGCTGACACTTGGGCCTACGCTTGGGGGCCCAACACCTCCCCCCTCTATGTCACCCAATACGCTTGGGCTTCGGAAAAAGCCCAACGCCCACAAGGCCTTTCAAGCCTTCCAGAGCAACCCCTAAATCCCGGCCAATCTCGGTTTGCAGCCTCACGAGTTGGCCCTTCCATGCCCCAAGGAGCGACAACAACAACTCCTTAGCTTGCTGCAAATATCCCCCATTTCTGCACCACTACCAGACGAAGCAGCCTTACCTCGCATAGTGGACCTTTGCTAGGCATCAGAAAAGTCCTTGCCTAGCAGATTACCAAAGAAAGGGCGGTCTTTGCCCAACAAGTACCCTAGCCGCATCGTCGAAACCTCTGCTGTTGCTGACGAACTACGCACCGAAATCAATGCCTCTACATACGACAACACACTCCCACCAAATTGAAAAGAGCCTAACCCCTAACCAGGCCCAGCCTTCTTCCCAGTATTCTTCCCCAGCAGAGAACAAACACTAAAGGTCAGTAAAACAGCTGTGGCTTCAAGAAAACCCAACACCTTGCTCAACTCACCAGCAACTTGGCTCCATCCCCGCCCTTCACGACCCTCAGGAAGCAAAATAAGCCCTTTTCGGCCACCCACAGCGTAAGCCGCCACCTCCAAGTACCAGGTGGCCTTATCACCACCTCTCCAAACGATGAGAACCTTCAAATCCTCCCGGAATGATTTGGCTAAGTCTTTAACGATAGAATTCCGCAAGATCTCTTCCACCGTCAAGACCAGCCATGCGATACATTGGAAGCCCAAAAGTAGTACACTTGAAAAGCCCCTCCTCCTTTCCTCCAACTGGAGCAATCAATCGCTTTCCACCACCGGAAAGACAACTGATTTAGCCTCTACAAAGAACCTCCACTCCATCTCCAACCAGTGTCTCCACACACCAGTCACATTGTCGCCAACAAAATAGCCGCAAGCGAGGCAGCAACCCAGCCAAAAAGAGAAGACAACACACACGCTAATGGAGAGCCGAAGCTGAAATCTAGAATGACACGCCACCGCTAGTGGAGGGAGGGAAAGAGAGAGTGAGAAAGATGAGAGAAGCTTTTCTCCCTATTGTTATCAGAAATGTAGGATGGCCAGGAGAAAAAATAATAATACATCTATGTTAAGCGTAAGAGGAGCATTTTACAAAGGATGATACGAAATGTATATCACATGAACAGCACTCACAACAATACTATTGTTTTGTAACATTAATGATATCCAAATAAATTACATGAACCCAAAATAAATTTGGAATGTAGTATATCAAAATATTACTTCAGCTTATCTTCATTTAAATAATCAAGTTTTAAATAACAATATACTAAATAAAACCTACTTGAGGATCCATATATCTAACAAGTAAAGACACTGTCTTACATCTGCAACCCTAAATCATTTGCTGAGTAACTTAAGTTGATAGCTATCAATTAGTACTGTTACGCTATCAAAAACCACTGAGTTCTATTATTAAAAATAAAAATAAAAAGATGCCATGAGATTCCAAAAAAACCAATGGTATCATCAGGAGTTTTAACTTACTTTCAGCAATTTAAGATGATTGCTGTTAAATTCAGTCTCACTATAAGGGAGCAACTGCCGCAAAAGCCAACCACCATCCCATAATGTCTCTGCAGAAATAGTTGAACGGCAGAAAAGGTTGACCAGCGCATCGAGCACCTAAAATAGATATTCCTTTAGAAAAATATAATTCAAGTTTCAAACTAACAGAAATTCAGAATCTCTTAACTTGGACAAAAATGCATCTAAACCAATTCTAAAAATAAAGTAAAATATCAAAAGCAAGCACACTCTCCATCCATATCATAGCTGCTTCTTTGGACAAAATAAACTTTAATAGCACTCTGTATGGTGGTGTATATGTGCAACCTGGTCAAAGTGAAAGCTAAGGATGGCAATGGGGCAGGGTGGGGTGGGTTTCTCCATCCCCATACCCTAGCTCCCAGTGCTAGAAGAGCCATGGGGCACCGGGCCCTGATGGCTTTTCTTTGGCTTTTTTTCAGCATTGTTGGGAGGTTTTGAAGGTAGACATTATGGCGGTATTTCAGGAGTTCCATGAAAGGGGAAAATTTGAGAAAAGCTTTAATGCTACATTTGTATCTTTGATTCCTAAGAAAGCTGGGGCGGTGGAGATGAAGGATTTTCGGCCTATCAGTTTAGTTGGTGGGGTTTACAAAATTATTTCAAAAGTTCTGGCGAATAGATTGAAAACAGTTTTGGGGAAGATTGTGTCTAATTCTCAGCATGCTTTTATTAAGGGTCGACAAATCCTGGATGCAGTCTTGGTGGCCAATGAATGTTTGGATAGTCGGCTCCGTTCTGGGAAACCTGGATTATTATGCAAGTTAGACTTGGAGAAGGCATATGACCATGTGAATTGGGCTTTTGTGTTATATCTGCTGCAGAGATGTGGTTTTGGGGCGAGATGGTATGGGTGGATTCAACATTGCATATCTACGGTACGTTTTTCCATTCTCATTAATGGATCGCCTTCGGGGTTTTTTGGTAGCTCCCGAGGTATTCGACAAGGGGATCCTTTGTCTCCGTTATTGTTTGTGGTTGTTATGGAGGCTTTGAGTAGGATGCTATCTTCGTCAGTGGAGAGAGGGTTGCTATCCGGTTTCTTGGTGGGTTCAAAAAATAATGAGGCCTTGATAATATCTCATTTGTTATTTGCGGATGATACTTTGATCCTCTGTGAGCCTAATGTGACACACTTTCACGATTTGAGGTGCTTGTTTCTATGCTTTGAAGCGGTTTCGGGTTTGAAGATAAATTTGTCTAAGTCCGAGATTGTTCCCATAGGTGAAGTGGAGAATGTGGGGGAGTTGGCTAGCATTCTTAGGTGTGGGGTGGCTACGTTACCGATGAAATATTTAGGTCTTCCTTTGGGTGCTCATTATAAGGCATCCGCAATTTGGAGTGGTATCATTGAGAAGATGGAATCTAGATTGGCAGGACGGAAGAGAATGTACTTGTCCAAGGGAGGGAGGTTAACTTTGATTAAAAGTACCCTCTCTAATCTTCCAACATATTATTTATCCCTGTTTCCTATTCCAGTGGTAGTGGCTAATCGTCTGGAAAAACTTCAGAGGGATTTTTTGTGGGGCGGGTTGGGCGATGAATTTAAGTTTCATTTGGTGAATTGGTCGCAGATTTGTAGTCCAAAGATGACAGGGGGTTTAGGAGTGCGAAGGATGGTTCCCTTTAATAGAGCATTGTTGGGTAAGTGGCTATGGAGGTTTGCTACAGAAGGGATGCTTTGTGGCGGAAGGTGGTGGATGTAAAATATGACAGCTTGAGTGGAGGTTGGTGCTCGAAGGAGGTAGGGGGACCATTTGGGGTGGGAGCTTGGAAATGTATAAGAAGGGGGTGGGCTGGTTTTGCCAATCATGTACGCTTTGAGGTAGGGGATGGTTCCAAAGTTTTGTTCTGGCACAATGTTTGGTGTGGGGAACAGCTGTTGAAAAACATCTTTCCAGAATTGTTCACCATAGCTTGCTGGAAGGATGTGTGGGTAGCAGAGACTATGCAGATTCACAATGGCTCCATTCATTGGCATGTACTTTTTACTCGTCCGGTGCAGGATTGGGAGGTGGAGTTGGTGTCTCGTTTCTTTGAGATGCTGTATTCGCAGAGAGTAAGGATTGGAGGCGAGGATCAAATGTGTTGGATTCCTTCGAAAAAGAAATTCTTTGAGGTGAAATCGTACTATTAGGTTCTCTCTCATCCTACTTCTACCGTACAGGCCACGTTTCCTTGGAAGGTTATATGGAAAGTTAAGGCACCCCCGAGAGTGGCCTTCTTCGTGTGGACGGCAATTTTAGGGAAGATCTTAACTTTGGATAATTTGCGGAAGAGGAATATCATTGTGTTGGAGTGATGTTGCTTGTGTAGGAAGGGTGGAGAATCTATCGATCATTTGTTCATTCATTGTGATGTTGCTTCAGAGATGTGGACGGTGTGTTTGCAGTTATTTGGTGTTATTTGGGTGATGCCTCGCATGGTGAGTGAGCTGATGGAGTGTTGGAGAGGACAATTGGGGAATAGAGAGGTTCTGCAATTATGGAGGCTGGTTCCTTTGTGCTTGATGTGGTGTCTTTGGCATGAGAGGAACGCAAGGAGTTTCGAAGATCGAGAGATTGTCTTGGCAGAGTTGAAGAGGCTATTCTTGCAAACTTTGTATAATTGGCGGGTGGCTTGGAATACTACGCATATTTCTACTTTTTCTGAATTTCTAAATTTCTATTCTTCTTTCCCTTTGAGATAGGGGTTCTCTTGTATATCTCCCGTGTACTAGGGTTGCACCCCTCTGCGCTTTGTTTCAATATACAATATACATTATTTATCAAAAAAAAAAAAACAAGATGAACAAAGTCACTAATAGACACATAAAGTACCTGAAATCTATGTACACGAGGGCCTGCACCCACTTCTGAAGGAGAAGATGACACTCCATACTGCACCTATTAGATAAAGAAGAAAAAAAAAAATTTAACCAACTCGTCAAGCCAAGAAAAAAGTAAGCAAACAAGGACACTTGAGACAAGCTAAAATTTTTCCTACAAGAACGGAACACAATGAAACAATGAGATTCAAAAATCTTTAATTATGAAGTCTTATAACTATCAAGAAGTTTTGCCCAATCTGAAGCCATGAACTAATCAATCACTATTACACATAGAGCCCCACAATTACCAATCTAACAATTAGCAAAATAAATAAATAAAACAGATTAATAGTTACAATTCATGTAGACTTTAGCAAGCATAGCTCCCCTTGAATTACTCTTCTTACAAGCTAGCAAGATAGGAAGTTCTAATTCCTTTTCTGAAAATATAATACTCTGTCAAGTGGCAAAAGACAAGGGTGGTGGACTGAGAAAGAAAGTAGATAATGCTTCTCAAATTATTCATCCAAGAAAAAAGTAAAGAGCACAAAATATTTTCTTTTGCATTTTTCTTGAAGATATGTTAAATTCAAACTCAGCCATATGGGCAAGACATTTGCGGTTCCTTAATGACATAACTTCATGTATGACTTTATACAGATACTTTAAAAGGTACTTTACTTCTATTCTTAGGGTTTTACTCTGTTACCAATAGATTTTTGAAAGTAAGATCAAATATATTATAAAAAGCGTAAGGCGCCCCTACGTACACAGGGAGTATACACAAGGACACCAAAAGAAAAAGAAAAATCCCAAACAAGAAGACCCAAAACACCCGCAAAAGAACCCCACTAACCAAAGCAACCAAACCCGCATACACATCTTATATTTTCCCCGCTAGACCCACATGCTTCCAACATCAAAATTGAGAGAGTTTTCCAAATTTTTCAGCTCCCTCCACCCCTTCGGTTTCAAAACAGAACCCCCATCCACTCGAGCTGACTCTCTTCAATTTCACTCATCAGATCCAAAAACCTTTTTTTATTGTCCCCAAAAGAAACCCTAGAGCTTTGAGCGATCTCCAACGAATTAACCACTTTCTCAGAGTATCATTAATCAAATCACTCTTCTCTGAAGAATCCCCATCTCCGAGATGGTCTTCGGGAAACAAGAGCCGGAGAAAGCCCCGCTTAAGGAGACCCCTCGCCGGAGGAGATTGAGCAGAAGGCTTGACAGTCGAAGAACCATCTGTGGAAGCCCGAAAAGAACCCTCCATCTTGGACCCTACCAAGCAACGGGCTCAAACGCTGCAAACAACCCAGATACCCCACCAGAGACTGACGACCGATACCTACCAACGGGCAGCGGCAGGCGCGACTTTGATCAACTCCCCCGCAAGCTGGCCCAAATCCAACTTTGAAGCCCTCTGAATCTTGTGCTTACGATTGTAGAAGTACGAGGCTTAGACGACTTCTGGGTAATTTACTACCGCTGAAGGGTTGCACGGCCTCACAGAAAGACCATCGCCAGCTAGAGAAACAGACCCCTCGAAACTGAAACGACCATTCTTCACTGGCTCTGTCACCCTCCTGAGTGGCAGTCCAAACCCACAGCGGGAGAAGAAGAGACTGGTCAAGTGGCGTGTTCTGTCACCGCGGTAGGGAGAGGAACTGGTCACCGGTCCTCCTCTGACCTCACCGGAGAAGACTGGCCCACTCCAGCATCCATCGGCATGTTCTGGTCAAGCGGCAGGGAGAAAAACTGGTCACCGGCCTCCTCTGACCTCACCGGCGTGTTTCGGTCAAGCGGCAGGGAGAAAAACTGGTCACCGGCATCCTCTGACCTCACCGGAGAAAACCCTTGCCTCTCCGGAGAGACCCAGATTGCCAAACCTGGTCACCGGCATCCTCTGACCTCACCGGGGAAAACTCTTGCCTCTCCGGAGAATACCGGCTTCAAGAACACCCGCCGACTGGAAGAAGAGCCACCGTCATCCTCTGCGTACACCGGAAGGAACCCAGTCGACACCGGAACAGCACCACCTCCGGTGTGGACACCGGCGCAACAAGACACGGGTTGGAAGAGACCGTAACCATGCAACCCAGACCCGGCTTTGATCCGCAACCCGGCTTAGACAGAGGGCTTGGGCTTGAGAAGGATTTCTTGGGCATGAGAAACTTGCGGGCCTTAACGGGCTTAGGCGCAGAGCCTTATAACCTGAAGTACCCGAATTGGGCTTCAAGCCCACACCCAAAGCCGAACCCAAAGCCTTCACCCATGCTTCACACGCCCAAAACTCGGCCCAGTTCCAAAGGATTGGTCCACCAACGCAATCCAACTCGGCCCGAAAGAGCTCACCGACCCATAATCATGCGACCATCACGGTTTGGACTGTCTTCTTCGCCGGGAACGACAAACGCCTTCTCCATCTCGTAACAGTCCCCGCCGATCTCAGCACCCGGTGATAACTCAGGCAACCCCAATGGAAACAGGTCGAGATCTGCCGGAGACCCAGCAAATCCCAAAACCCAATCGCACCCTTCGCAGTCGTGCACTCCAAAGTCGAAGAAGAGACCACCGATCGGACCACCGCCGCGTACGACGGAGCGGCACCAGCGACAGCGCTCCTCGCCGAAAACGAAGACCCAACCTTGGATCCGATGAAGGCCAGATTGCTCAGCTCCCCAGAAAACACGGCTCCAGCCCCGCCCCGCACGGCCCCTCAGGGAACAGTACCATCCTTTCCGACTCCCTCAGCGTAAACCGCCACTCCAAGAAACGCCCGGCCTTATTCTCGCCTCTCCGAGCGATTACCGCCTTGGACTCCTCCCTAAAGGATTCAACAAAATCCTCATCCCCTTATTCCGTAACACCCATTCCATCTTCGTAACCAGCAATCGATGCAGCGAGAACCCAAGCAAACAGCCCTGAAAACCCTTTCTTCTTTCCTCCACCCAAAGACAGACTTCCCATCTACCCGAGAATACGAAGGATTTGGCCTCCACGAAGAATCGGCTCTCCTCTCCAAGCCAAACGAGGCCCCAGACGGGCACTCACCAGTCGGCCTCCACGACCCCCTCACATCTTCGCCGGACCAGGCAGCCCTAGCTTTCTGCAGAAACACAGCCACTCCGGCGACCAACACTCAACAGACAGTGCCGAAGACTTCCACAAACCACCCCCCAACGAGGGCCCTGAGCCTGTCTCACTAACAGATCGGCGAGTTGAAGGAGAGATCTAGCGGGACGCCGCAGGCACGCGCCCCGCTGTAAGGAGAGAGGGAACGAGAGCAGAGAAGTTTGAAAATTCAAAAAAGAGGAGCACACTAATTTTTTAAGTATTTTGTGTTACCAATAGATTAACATTCCCTGTTGTGGAAAAGGAATTTGAAGGGTGGTTAGAGAGAAGGAGAGAATGGAGTAAGGATAATTGTCATTCTTGTGTCCCTCTTGTATCACTCAAAAAATGATGTGGCTTTTAAAATCACCATTGGATCAAAATCCAATGATGATCTATTAAAATCCAATAGTAATTATAAAAGCCACATCATTTTTGGAATGACACAAGAGGGACAAAGAATGACATTCATCATTACTCAGAGAGAATGTGAGGGAAATTGCATTATTACCTTAAGCTTTTGTAGATAACTATCAAGCTCACTACCAATACCATCTCTCATTGAGCTATTCTCTGAAGAAAAGAGCTGCTCTTCACCTAAGCCCTCACCAACCAAAGCTTGCTGCAGAAATATGACAAAGAAAGGATGCAATTCAATTAATCCAGATATCAACACAGCACAATCTCTTTCTAAAGCTTAAAAACAAGAAAAGCAGAATATTCAGTTGATAATAGGACTGGTGAAAATCATATTATCATCATCTCATAGTCAACACCTAGTTATTATTATGACTAAGCAATAGATGACCAATAATGCACTAAAAGGGGAAATAAATTTTAAAAAATGGAAGAAACTTAATACTACAAGAACAGAACATACACATAAGTGGAAATCAGTAAGTACAACAGCATCATTGAACCATGCAGGATCCAAACTAGCAGCATACTTCTAAGTGAAAGTGCACATGGAACTGATACAGGCAAGCACATAGTAATCCTCTGGAAAAACTTAGATTAAAAAAAATGAATAAAGTAGGAAGTTTTAGGAATATTCCAAGATTTAATATGAACTTGCAATCAATTTTTAAACTAGGAACAAACAGGGAAACTGGCTTTTTTTTCAAAGAAAAAAAAAAGGTAAAAGTTTAATAGCAACAAAAGCATAACTAAAAAGAATTTCTAGCTGTAAGTTGACTCAATTGGTAAAGCCTCTTGTCATCAAATAAGGGACCTGAAATTGAGCTGCCCACCTACATCAGAGGAAGGAGGGTTTAAAGGAAGGGAGAGGCCCTACCTACATATAGGCCCAATCGCCTCCGGTGGCCAAAAATAAAAAATAGTTCTTTTTTTTTTATAAGTAAAATTTTATTAAAAGCGCAAAGCACAACCTTAGTACACAAGAAGTATACGAGAGAAATGCCTAAATAGAAGAAAAGAAAAGTACAAGGAAATCATTATAAATAAGCACTAAGGGAGCCAAATAAGCGGCTATCCAAGTGAAAAGAGTAAAAAAGAAGAAGGTCTTGAACTCCTCTAAAGTTCTTTCTTGGTCCTCGAAATTTCTATCATTTCGCTTCCTCCACGGACACCACAAAAGACAAGAAGGCACCATCTTCCACACAGTAGCACTCCAATAGCAACCACCGGTCCACCATGAAGCGAACAAATTAACCACCTGAGGAGGTATAACCCAAGACAACCCAAAGCGGCTGAAAATAGCATTCTATAAGGTGCAGGCAACCTCACAATAGAGAAGGAGATGATCCACGGACTCTCAATTCCTTTTGCACATGCAGCACCTATCAACCACAATGGCATGCCTCTTCCTAAGGTTGTCTATGGTAAGAATCATCCCTAGGGCCACCAACCAAGCGAAGAAAGCTACTTTCAGATGAACCTTAGTCCGCAAAATACTCTTCCAAGGGAAGGAAGCGTCGCCTTTATAAGCAAGGACCCTATAGAAGGATCTAACATCGAACTTCCCTTTGTGAGAAGGGACCCACCAAAGCTTGTCTTCTCCTTCCCTTCTCACTCTATGGGAATACAACAAAGTGTAGAAAGAAGCCAAGACATCGACCTCCCAATCGTGTGCCGCTCGAATAAAGCTAACGTCCCACTAAAGGGAACCACTAGAGAAGTCCAAGTGAACTGCAACACATGCATCCTTATCACGAACAAAGCCATATAAAACCGGAAAAGCTTCCTTGAGGGCCAACTCTCCGCACCAAACATTATCCCAGAATTTGAACTTGGATCCGTCACCCAACTCAAATCTAGTATGACTACAAAACAAACTCCACCCCCTTCATGCGGTCAAGTGGAATTAAAAGAACACCACCCACCCCAATCACTTCCAACTTTAGCATCCATAACAATTTTTCACCAAGCCTCTCTCTCATGAACATAATCCCACAACCACTTCCCTAAAAGGGCTCTGTTGAAGATTCTCAAGTTACGAATCCCCAAACCTCCCTCAGAAATAGGACAGCAAACCTTAGACCAACTAACTAGATGATAATTGGAAAGAGTACTCTTTATAAGGGTTACCCTACCACCCTTAGACAGATACATCATCTTCCAACTAGCCAAAAAAAAAAAAAAAAGTTACTGCACTGCTACATAGAGAGTACAATTCATCCACCTTTAGCCTGCTCTATTTTGAAAATAATTTCAAGAGCAAGAATTGCTATATATCCAATAAAGATCAAAAGCTAGAAACATGTAGTGTAAGAATGCATCAAGTCCAATCTAGACTACTAAAAACATAGTCAACAAATTATAATGGAAATTTATAATATGTTGCATAATGGGTGTTAAATCACTAGTTATCCCAATAGCTTAAGCTGATAAGAATGAATAAATTTATTTATTTATTTAATTAATATTTAACAGTTCCCCACATAAATGGCCCAAACTCTTTCTCAATAAGTGTGTCCAACACGTGAAATATTTAACTAAAATAAGTAATAAATTACAAAGCCAGAATTTGAATTAGAATTATTGCTCTAATGTCATACTAAATCACCACATCAGTACACTCTCCCTTTTACAGAAGCTTTATTAATCTTATGAGTTGTCCTTAGGATCACTTGTGTAGGTCATGTAGGCTTTATCTGTACCATGCACCTTCGTCCTTACTTCAACTATGAAAGGGTCCCAATTTCCATGCATGCGCACCGTCTCCACTCCAACTACGAAAGGAACTACTATCCACCATACCACACACTACCATTGGCTTCAATACCATGTTAAATTATCAGTTGTCTCAAAAGTTTAAATTAATAGAAAATAATAAATTTAATCATTTAATTAATATTCTATTGTATACTTCCTGTGTACTTAGGGGCGCCTTACGCTTTTTAATGAGATTAGGTTTTACTTATCAAAAAAAATTAATATTCTAACTATTGGGATTATGTCTGATGAGGTGCGACACATCAAGAGTCCACTATCTAGATAACAATAGAAAATGTAAAGAGAATATCATCCATGCTGGATCCTCTATCAAATTTTAGGAGACTTTAGGCTCCCTCAAAAAGTTTTCCACTTTAAAAGTCCCAATTTCCAAATCTACTACAATTTCAATGCTTGCATCATCAGTAATTGAAACAATTGACTGAATGCTCACATCTTCCCAAGTACTTAAGAAGGAGAAAACCAGCCCTAACAATTCATATATCATCTGCATTCAAAGGACTTGGAAGCTTTTTGACACTATCTTCAGGGAATAGTGGGTGAAATGGGGTTGGGGTGGCTATGAGTTGAGGGCATTGTTTGTGGCATATTATATGTAATGTCCTAGTTGGTTCTTAGTCTTTACATAGACTAGCCACCAGCTAGTAGATAGATTGATCAGTCCTTTTTTTTTATGAGTAAGTAAAATATCATTAAAAGCGCAAAGCGCAACTCAGGTACATAGAAAGAGAAAAGAACAAGAAAGTCATTAAAGCTTATCACTAAAGGAGCTAGATAAGCAGCTGTCCAAAAAAAGAACGAAAAAAAGAAAAAGGACTTGAGCTCCTCAAGTGTCCTTTCTTGGTCCTCAAAAGTTATGTTATTTCACTCCCTCCACAGGCACCACAAAAGGCAAGAAGGCACCATCTTTCAAACAACAGCATTTCGAAGATGCCCGCCCATTCACCAGCAAGCGAATAAGTCGACCACCCAAAGGGGCATAACCCAAGATAACCCAAAGTGACTAAAGATGGCAATCCATAAGGCTCGGGCGATCTCACAATGAATGAGTAGATGGTCCACATACTCCCCGTTCCTTTTGCACAAGCAACATCTATTCACTACTAAAAATCTTCCCGTGAGATGCCGACCAAGCAAAAAAAGTCACCTTTAAAGGAACTTTAGTCCGCCAAATACTCTTCCAAGGGAAGGAGACAGCATCCTTGCAAGCAAGGGCCTTGTAGAAAGAACGAACAACAAACTTTCCTTTGCGAGTAATGTACCTAGTTGGAGCATATCGAAATACTTTTATAATCCAGGTAAGAGATAGGATATTGCAGTATATTTGTATTTCCTTTGCAGCTACTAAGCCAGTAGCTTCTGTGCACATCAAGAGAATAGGTACGTAGAGATGCTTTATTCTATGGTCAACTCCTAAATGTCCTTCCTTAATGCCTCTGAGCTGCTTAGCAGCTGTTCACTTACTTGATCCTTAGTACACTTCAGCACGAAGTAAATTCCTCAGGTTTAGTTTTATCACTTTAAGCGGAAGAAGAAGAAGAAAACTCTCAGCATCTAGTGCTTGCGCCAGGTAAGATGCCTCTTGTGGGATGACATGCCATACACCCCTTTGTTGAGAGATACCAGAAGACCTTCAGATTGTGAGGTGAAATGCTTCCCATAGGCAATGTATTTTATGCCTCAATTTATCCTTTCTTTGTTTAGTTTCTCTTTTAACCTTTCACCTCTCTTTCTACTACTTTTTCCTGTTCTTTCTGCATCATTGGTTGAAGACAGCCAAAACTTCAGAATTAGAGGAGCCAAGCATTAGTTGTGAAGCTGTCTGAAGGACAAGGAGCAGCATCTGTTCATCTGTCCTGATTGCAGGGACTGACTAGGAAATCCTGCATCAATTGAGTCGCTCACTCCCCATGCTACTGGTTCGATGGTAATCATGCCAATAATGCCACCAGAAGTTGATAAACAAATAAGGCATGTAATATACTAGGCTGCGGGGGTATTTTGTCATTCATTCCCCCATCATAAAAGGGGACATTATCCAGCTGGAAACAATTCGTGTGGCCTGAATCCTCTGTGCTTTTAATAAATTTAAATTACTTAAAAATAATAATAATAATCATGAGGCCTGAATCAATGCACATTTGATGGCACCTTTTAGAGGGTTTTACACGAGTAAAAAGTGATTTTGCATGTGGCTCCACCTTTTCATTTTGGTGTTTGGTTATCTTTGCCCAAAATCAACAAGGTCTCATCATTAGTGAGCATTTCACAAAGAAGATGGGAAGATGGAAAAGAGGGAAGGATTAAGGTTTTCGATTGTTTGTAGAGAGGAAATAGGGAAGGAGAGGGGGTTGATGGAAATTCCCCATCCAGGCCCTTTTATTACACTCCCTTACCCCATGCCTCTTTTCTTCTGTCGCTTTCTTCAAGTAGAAAAGCCATCAAGCTCCTCCCTCTCCAACGTATCCTCATAAACTTACTTATAGAACACTGCATCATATGAGCGTCCATGAGAGTACTTTGATATTACAAACAAAGAGTGGCATTTGTGGGTCCTTAATCATGCAAAATGAGTAACAAAATCCAGGCAACTGTACAGTTTGCCAGCATATGCTCGCCAAAATAAGATCAGTTCATTCACAAAGAAAAAGGAACCAACCAATCTTGTTAAAGCATTAGAACACATTCCAAAAATTATAATATTATTAAATTTCAAAACATACCCATAACACTTTTTTTTTAATAGAAGTTACGTACCAGTAAGAGTTTCTTATGCTGTCTGCGTTGAGGAAGAATTCCAAGACCATCTAGCACTGACTCATCCAGTTCTATGGAAGTAAACACTCAATAAGTAAAAAGGCAATAGAAGCAATGGTGAAGAAAGCAGCATTTCAATTAGATTAACCTTTTGTTTGCAACAAGGTAGCCAGCACACCCAAGGAACCCAATACCAGTATATCGTTCCCACTTGTAAGGTAAGAAAGCAAAGCCTCCCTACACATATCACAGGTATCATAATGAAAAGTATACAAGACAGCATGGAGTGAGATAATGGTCTCTGTAATATACCAGAATAGAAACAAAGAAAGCTAGTAAACTAAAGAATGTAATTCTGGTCATGACTGAAAAAGGTGCGCGAAAGAGGTAGTAACGTTAAGGCAAAGCCAAGGGAAGCTGTCGTTCCCCATCTCAGACCAATATATATACAACAATGTGATGAAAAAAAAAAAAAAGAAATCTCCCACAGAACCCTCAATCTTGGCCAAGCCAAATTCTTGTACAAAATGACCATGGCATCTCAATAATTGTTCTTTCAAAAAAATGTTAAATAATTCCAATATGATTCTGCTAGCAACCATAATTACTATTTTCCCCATTATGGCCACCAGAAAATACATAATTAACTTTATTAAAACTGTATCTATAAAGGTCTATTTTGGCAACAAAAGGGAACAACATCCTATAACTGGAAGACCATTCATATCGCTAATTTCAGGATGACTTAACAATCTACTTTTCTCGGGCAGTTCACAAGAAAGCTTTCATCATCAACTTTTTTTTTTTTTGATAATTAAGAATTTATAAAAAACGTAAGGCGCCCTTAAGTACACAAGCAGGATACAAAGGGGCACAAAACGAGCAAACAACCAAGCCCTCAAAACACAACCCAAAACCCGACAAACCCTTACAAATAACCCCGGCTACAAATCACCCTAAACCGGCATACATGCCCTGTTTTTGCCCCGGCTAGATCCAACACCTCCAACATCAAAATTGAGAGAGCATTCCAAATTTTTCCTCTCCCTCCACCCCTTGGGTCTCGAAACAGAGCCCCCATCCTCCCGATGCCATTCCTCCTCTATGGAACTCAGCTATTGTCCGACTTAAAGTGACAAAGTAGTTAAAATTTTACTTAAAGATGCAATAACAGAACTTTAATCATGTTTTTTTATTTACCCATGCTAGTACACTCATACAATGTTTAAAGAAGGTCTGTGATATACTTGGTAGTTTACATCCATTACTCTCTTGCTCTCTCTACCTCATTCATATGGGGAAAAAGTAGAGAGAGAGAGAAAGAGAGTCTAGATATTATGTCTTTGCCAAGTTGAGAGAACCCAGTCTATCCACTATGAAATTTCAGAATACCACCCAATGGTATAATTCTAGCTTATGTCCAGGAAGACCAAAGATTAAACCCCCTCCCCCCTTCTGAGCTTCTTCCAGGCCAGTTTAACGATATTAATGACAAATGACAGCAACAGCAACACTGTCATCCACATAACCATCATCAAGCAATTCAGCTGATCATTAGTGGAGTCCACCATCTATCATCTATCATTTTTTCAATTCACTTGGCCTCTTAAATTTTCAACTCCATATGCTAGCAGAACATTTCCCTCTTGCGATGCCAAGGGTCCTTGTACCAAATGGCATCTCCTTCCCTAACAAATAATGGGAGGAGGTCACAGAGTTCAATCCCACGTGAGAATGAGTTGTTTTACCTATCAAAAAAAAATTATAATACCGTGACTTATTGTCAACATATTATTTTGTAGAACTTCAGCGAAAGCTATCTTCTGGCATAAGAGGGGAGAGAAGTCAAGCTTCCTTGAGGAACAGCACTTTCCAAACACATCTCGAAGTAAATAGTCTAAGCTCATTTTCTAGCCCTTTATTGGTTGCAAGTTAATGTAGAATGGGAGAACAAAGTGTGCTGGGCTTTTAAAGTAAAAAAAACAAATTTTGAGGAAGTCTTCTTATAAGGCAGTGACGCCATTGAGGGATTTAGGACCAAGAAATTTGAAGAGAAAGGTCACTTCAAAGGTGGACTTTCAGATGAGAAAGGGATCTGGAGAGGATATTTGATGCAGGATCTTTCTAAATAAGTACTAACTAAGAAAGTATGGATCTTGGAACTGGTCCAATATCCAACAATATAGCTAAAAGGCCAGGGTATTGAGTATTTGCCGGTTGAAAATGATCTCGAAGTGATTAGAGTGATGTAAAGAAAGAAGCAATGTAGTCAAAGGTAAGCCGGGTGCTTGCCTAGGCAATCGGACAAGGAAAGGGTTATTTACAACATTTCAGATGAGACCACTTTACTGAGGTGCCAGGTCAAGCACCTCAGCTGAGGCTGCAGGTGCTGAAAACAAGCACCGTGTTGAACTAATGGCTCTGTTCTTAGGTTTACTTAAACGGCCCCCCATTTAAGCAAATCCCTAACATGGGCATCTCAATTAGTTGTATCCTACCTTCCTGATTAACAACATAACTGTATAAGACTTGTGAGAATAACAAGTACCACAACATTTTGTCTCACTCTCTCACCATATACAATGGCAACAAAGAAGATAAAGGAATTAGGAAAAAAGAAAAAAGGAAACCAGCACCAAAGTTAAAAGAGGATACAACTTTTTATAATCCTAATCCCAGTGACTATATTTAGGCCAATAGTTCCAAATTAACCCATAGCCTAATATAAGGAAGAACTTCAAAAACCATATATATACAAGAAAAGACACAAGCTAAAAACTTAACGTATACTAGATTGAAAAACTATACACAATATTTCTTAAGCATAATGTTCAGGCTTTTCTTGTAACCAAGGTTTCGATGCAACAAGATATTATTTGTAACATGGAAAGTTGCCTATCAAATTTTCAGAGGTGATCATGGTGAAGAATAGTGTCATTAAAGAGTCACTCCTCTAACTAACATCCTATTCAAGAACTCCATGAAATTCACCATATAACAGTGACAGAAATAAAATCTAAGATTAGCAGTGATTAATCTATGAATATCTTACCTCAAAGCCAAATGTGAACCAGTAGTATCATTTTGAGTTATAACAACTTCTGGATGAATATGTGAAGAACTAGATAATTTTGGTACATTATCTCTTAACTGCGCAGTATCAGCCTCAGTTAGAATCTCATTTCCAGGAGGTTGGACTTCATGAATAAAACCAGGACCAGGCATATGACCATTGATTTTAGCTTCAGAATTTGGTATGAAGGCCTCCAGCGGAAAGAAAAGAGCAGCAGCAATGGTATTTGCTAAATCTTTGATTTTGACAACATGCAAGATGCAGCAAATTAAATACAGAGTAGTCACAGCACCAATTCGTATTTCCTGGATTTACAATCCACCAAATGTTAAATAGGAACATATTGCATTTATACAAGGAAGAAGGTGTGTTAAGCTTTTAGAACAATTGGTGTTTTAATATGGTATTAGAGTCAAGGTCCTGAAATCGAGTCTTTACTTCACAATTTACCCTCAATTTTTAATTAAATATTACATGTGCTAGGCCTTATTTGTTGAGAAACATTTTGAGCCCACACATCAGGGGCAGTGTTAAAATATCAATTAAATAATTAAATTCACCCTATTCCCCCCTGCCCCTTTTTCTTTGAAATGAAAAAAGAAAGAAAGGAAAAAAAAAAATCAATAAGAGAGGGAAAAAGTTACATACACTAACAGGTTCTATCCTTAGAGAAGGAAGAAGTAACGGAAATATCAAAAGCTGCAACATGTTGTCTGTTATTAGCCTTCCAACATCAGGAATCCCAGCAGAAATAACATCACTAATATAGTAGAGATTGTCCTCAATATCATCTACAGAAGCAAGAATTGTAGAGGTTGAGTCGGGCCCTGGGTTTCTGTCTCAGTAACCAAAAGATACATTTTAGGGGAAAAAAAGTTTATTCTGCTCATTGTTACAATCAGAAAAAATATACTAATTCTTACTTCACAGCATCAGAAACCAATCCTTTTAGAGTGATGCACTGCTTCCGGAAAAATGTAACCAAGTTTGAAAAATATTCCGTATGAATGCCACTGGTCACATATCTATTTACAGAATCATCTCCAACTGAAAAATACAACAACTATATTAACATTAAATTCTTTTTGCTAAACATAACCACAAAGAGGGATAAAAAGAAAGGAAGACAAAGGAAAATGAACATAGACAGAATAATAGAAACTCACCATGATAAACATTAAGTGTCAAAGCACGTACTGCAGTGCGGACCATGTTCTCCTCATGAAAAGCAAATTGTATTGCCTCAGAATACAGTGGAAATGAAACAACTTCATCCTAGATGCACGAAAGGGAACATAATAATTCAAATAACAATACACGAAGAGAACAGAATACTTTCCGGCTATTAAATCAAATTTATCAACTTTTGAAAGACAATATCAAGTCAAAAGAATAGATCAATACAAACAAAAGTTAAAAGAGCAGAAAACTTACATTTTGAGTCTTCACAAGCAGAGAAATTATATCCTTGTTCAGCTTTCCACTTATTGCTCTTCACAAACAACAATACATGCAATTAAAATACCAGTCAACAGAAGAATGTCAAGTAATACAATGGTTGCAAATGAACAATAAGGATAAAGGAAGATCGTCAATTATCATCAAGACAACTAAAAGATCTGAAAACAAACCTTAAGAAGGATATGTAGTAAGACAACAACTCTTCATTGCGGAAGTCAAATGAATAAGTTATAAGGTAGTTCATGTGTTCATTACTGAACATATAGTCTGCAAAAATTTCCAATTAAATCCATCCAACTTGTTATAACTTATGACTAACTAGAGAAACTAAGTAACTACAAACTTAGGTTCTTTCTTTAAGAACCAACTTACATATAGCATGTTCGCTTTTTAGGTTCTGGATCATAATGCTCAGTGTCTGCAGCAGCTGAAGTGAAATGATCACAGTTCTGCTTATCTTTAGTATACGTACAAACTCACTCATGACTTGCTTCTCCATGAAAAATCTGCCCAGAACCAGTCTCACATAAAATTACTGACACTAACACATACGTATATCAAGGAACACTAAGCATTGAGATGTCTCACTCAAAAAAGCTTGAGTCATGCTGGTCACCATATGTTATCAACTCCGCTATTGATCTCAGCGCTTCAATAACAAAATCCTTCAGGAAGGAGCACCATATGTAACAATCGGAACATTAACAAAAACAACAGCAATGAGAACATTCAGCTAAAGTAGGGCACACAAAATAGATATAAGTTTACCTTGTTAACGTCATTAACAATTTGAACTTTTGCCAGCTGCTCAGTTAAATACCTGCACTAAGACTTAAATTAGTTAAAGAATATTTAAAAGAAGAGAAAATATTCACTAAAACTGTCAGATATGGTACGTTTTCAATTAAGTTTTAAGATGACCCAGTACCCATGAAGCAAAAGAACTTTGATCAGGATGGCTAGCAAGGAAAAGAAATTAAGACCAACATGAATTGAAGAGAAGGATTTTTTTTTATAAGTAACGGAAATATTATAAAAAGCGTAAGGCGCCCCTAAGTACACAGGCAGTATACACATAAAGCACCTAACAAAAACCAAACAAAACAACAAGAAAAACCCACAAAACCTGAAAAGCCCTCAAATCCAAAACCCCACAACACACCAAAAGCCCTCTGATCAAAAACCCACACGAAGAACTCAACGCTATAGAACGTGAGCCTTGCCTTTCCCAAGCCTAGAGGACGCGCATGCAATATCATAGTTTATGGAGCATTCTAAGTTCAACAGCTCCCTTCTACCTCTTGTCTTGGAACGCACACCAATATCCTACCAAGCATGATTCTCTTCAATGGATGTCAGGATCGCCATAGTTGTATCCTCAAACCCCTCACACGAGATCCCCACCACCGGATAAACATCCTTATCGCAACCCAAAGCCCAATCCAAAGGCATGGCAGGGGGAAAAATCACCCAAAGGGTAAGGAAAATCCCCATCCTCCCTATCCCAAAAATCGTCTCCTTAATCCCATACCACCAGCAAAAAAAGACGGACCAAAACGAACCGGCCACTTCTTCGATTGAATCAAACTAGTCAACCTGAAATCATCACCCTTGTCAGCAACCAAAGTGACGGTGGAACAACCACCCAAAGGGAGGGGAAAAACCCCTTCCTCCCCATCTTCCTATACAACTAGAGCTGACGACGAAGGAACCAACACAGCTAGCGAGGGTTGAGGCTCTATAGGTACTATGGAACTCAGTCCAAGAAACCCCCGCTGTAATCTTACCATAAGGCTCCAACACCATGACGACAGAAGGCAGCACTATTGGTGCAACAAAACACCGACACTACCTCGGCAATCAAACTATCCTGCATCTTCTTGAACTGACTATCCTTGGTTTTTTGGTTATAGCACTTCACTGGCTTAGTCGCCACCGGTATCAAGGGAACCAAACCAACGGCCCAGGACCTACTTGCAATATTGGCGGCAGCAAGGTTTTGCTCTCAAACTGCACCACCATTGAAGGCTAGGTCACAAACTTTGTCGAAGATATTATTGAAGGGAAGATCTGTAGTATAACATTATACATCACACAAATTTCCTTTGTTAAAGACCATTGGCTCACATTTGAAGTCAATTTAATCATCTTTTTCAACTTCATACTAGCAAGCATGTTCCATTCCTGAAAAAGAAAAGTTTGGACAGCTAACATAAATTCTTTGTCTAAGGAATTTTAGATCTCAAGGTTTAACCATAAGCAATCTGCTGTGAGTTCTATCTCAAAGAAAGGGCTTTAACATCATATCGAGTAAACATCCTACGCTAGTTCTTATCTACCACAAGCACTAGTCTAGAAAGCACACACCTTGCAAGTAAGGTGCACAAACCATTTGACACAAGCATTGGGCACAGCTTAGACACATGTTTGGACATGTTCAATATCAAGCATGTCTTAAACATTTCTATAAACGAGAGCTACATTTCAAAAAAAACAGGTTGAAATCTTTATAGCTATTATTTGAATGGCAAGGTTTTTATCAGATTTAAAAATAAAAATCAAAGAGAGTAGAAAGCCTGATTTCATTTCATAGTTCCCAATTGAGACCTTTGCTAAATCAAAGAGAATAAAGTGAGAGCAAAAGGAAAATAAAATGTTAAGGAATCCTTCAACTTCAAGAGTCAACTAAGATATTAATACTTTGTTTATTGAATATGTTCAGATTTCAATACGAATGGTATACATAATCTAAATACATATGTACAATGTGCTTTCCCCCCATATCCATGTCCTACTTTTTTAAGATTTTATGCTTCAGAATGACCATGTTCTTTCCCATATTCAGAGTCCATATCCTTCCTTCCTAGATAGTAATTTTCATAATCTGAAGAATCCATATTACCTTACAAATTAGGTGATGCTTGACATTCTATAGTTCATTCACAGGACAATGTGGTTTATATCATTCTTGCTAATTGTTGGATTAGGATAAATTATATTTTATCTGTTGTTTATTTGATTTAAAAGATATGAATATGCTTATGTTGGTAGAAGATGTATTTGAATTGAACTGTGTAACATTCCTTTATAAATAATTTTTTGATAAATAACATTCCTTTATAAATAATAACACTGTGTGGGGGGTAATTTAAGAAAATACCCTACCACTTATTTTTACTTACACTAATATAGAAAAATCAAGGACAGCTTGGGATTTCCAAATAACTGATAATGTAGAGCAGATTCTCACTAATCTGCAAAGGGATAAAGACATCTCTATCTTATAAACAAAGAAAGATGAAGCCAAGACGCATACAGAAGAAGATAGAGCAGCATTGATACAAAGCCTTTTTAGAAATCATGCTTCTATAGACCCCTTATTTTAAGAGATTAGTTTTCTTCTTCTTTTTTCATTTGTTTTTGAGAATGCATGAATCAAGAAAGAAATTCTTCATCACAAACCCCTATTAGCAGAGATGCCGGTAACAACCAGCTAAACATGAATAAATTCCCATTCAGAGTTTGCTTGCAGTTGCCCACAAGATAGGGTAGTAATAAATCTACAGACTAAACAGAAGAGGTTACCCCTAGTTTTGGAGACAATGAAACCAGGAGAAACATTTTTTGGTTTTGATTTTGGCAAATCCTCTTTCATCCTGGTGGAGGCATGCTTGCAAGCTCTTATACACTACTTTTATATATATATATATAAGTAATTGAAATATCATTAAAAGCGTAAGGTGCTCTCAAGTACATAGGAAGTATATTAAAGAAAATGTCTCGCTAAAAAGAGAAAAAGAATAGTGAAATTATGATAACTAAGCATCAAAAAAATGCAACTATCCAAAGATATATAGTATTAAAGAATATAGACATAAGCTCCTTCAATATCCTCTCACAGTCCTCAAAATTTTCGTCATTCTTTTGCTTCCATAGATACCGCAAAAAGTACAAAGGCACTATCTTCTACATAGCAGCACTCTGAATGCTGTCGGCAATCCATCAACAAGCATATTAGTCAATAATTTGTCTAGGTATAACCCAAGACAGCTCAAAGCGACCGAAAAAACATTTCATAAGGCACAAGCAACCTTACAACAGAAAAGAAAATGGTCAACGGACTTCCTGTTCCTTTTACACATACAACACCTATCGACCACAATGAAATATCACTTCCTAAAATTATCCATGGTAAAGACCTTTTCTAGGGCCGCCGACCAAGCAAAAAAAGCTACCCTCAAAGGAACCTAAGTCGGCCAAACACTCTTCCAAGAGAAAAGAAAGCCATCATTACAACCCAGGACACTATAGAAAAATCTAACATCAAACAACCCTCTTTTGGAGGAGGCCTACCAAATCTTGTCTTCACCTTCTCCCATTTTACTCTAACTGGATACAACACTCTAAAGAAAAAGGCAAAGATGAGCCGCTCTAGTACACAACCTGCAGACAACTTGCACATTTTTACAAACCTTTTGATATGTTCCCATTCATGTTCATAATTGTACTTCATCAAAGCAGTTTGAAACAGACGGAACTCTTCTACTTTTTTTTATATGTAAGTAAATCAATGCCATTATAAGAGTAGAGGGGCGCAAACCTACTACATAAGAAATATACAAAAGAAACCCCCTAAAAGTGAGAAAAAGAAAAGAACAAGCATTCTTCTATTTCTTATAAGTAGAAAAGACAGTATTTTAACGGGACTTACGGTTGTTGCCAGACATCTTTAGATCTAGTTACTCAAGTTGATTGGAAATGTGTATTTTATATTTCAAATTTGTTCACTGGAGAAATTTCAAAATGGGTGCAGCATCCCCTTAAACTACCTAAACCCCAGTTTTCTCTCCTTTAAAGACTTACCAAC
This sequence comes from Betula pendula, assembly GCA_900184695.1. Lineage (NCBI taxonomy): Eukaryota > Viridiplantae > Streptophyta > Magnoliopsida > Fagales > Betulaceae > Betula > Betula pendula. Next base: position 110,135 of record FXXK01001635.1, on the reverse strand, counting down.
ATCTTTAACCCAATGTGGAGCAGCAATTCTTCTCACCAAACAACACTCACTGTTAACATTGCATCCTTGATCCAATCAACCCATTCGCCTCACACTCTAATAAATTTCAACATAAGCTTACAGTTTGCAAGGTGTAGCACCAAAATTCCATAAATGAACTTAGTCAAAAATGCAATTAAAACCAAAAGTATGCTTTAGTATAGTGGGTCGTAAAGTTCCAAGTTTAAACTTTGGCATGGAAAGTCCTTCAATGAACAACAACATGCACTCTCCATCACTTACTTTAGCACACACAAACTAGCTTGAAAAATTCAAGTATGTCTAAGAAAGTTATATGATACAATATACACATCTGCTACTTGTCACGCTATTTCACTTGTAGGCAGTGTTAAACTAAAGTTTAAAGTTCTATCTCCCCCATAATTTCACCGAAGCCAAATGGAGCAAAAGTCTGGGTGATAGTGACAGATATCAACTTATTAATATTCCCACCACTCCAACAAATTGGTTTTGGTCTTCATTGACGAAAAATTCAATACGAATTGGCCCCATAAGTCTAAAACTCAAAATTCTCACAACACACTAGAATTTTGATTGGCGCGAAAGCGTAACACATAACTACCCTACCTACTATCAATTAAGCGACAGAAAACCCGGAAACTCAACAAATTTGAATAGAATTACGCAGAAATTAGAGATTAATCGGACCTGAGTTCGTCTAAGGAGAACCGATCCCTGGATCTCCAGAAGGAAAGCCACATGGTTGGGGCAATCAGAATCCTGAGTTGAGCTCACCGGAATTCATGGTCAGCCCCAATCGGAAGTAATTGCTGATTCGAAGATTAAGAATGACTCCAATTTGATCGCAGCAGCTTCGGAAATCAAGCGGAACAATGTAGATATAGAGTGAGAGAGAGAGAGAGTAGGGTTTGCTTTATCTTTATCATGATCGGGCAAAAAGTGTAGTGGAGGGAACGAGAGTGAAGAAAATATACCGTGAGGAATTGGCAGAAGGGCAAGAAAGAAGGCAGCAATGGAGGTGGAGCTGGCGGTGCGGAAACGGACTGCTTGGCTCGGGTTGAACTTGGTCTGGGCGAACCGTGATGGGTTATTGAATTGAGATCACAAATTTAAGCCCGACCCATGAACCAGGACTTCCAACTTCTTGTCACTCGTTAAACCAATCGTTTATGTTTTTTTAAAAAAAAACAAAAAAAAAAAAAAAATTTATTTTTTATTTTTTTATTACTTCTTTTTAAGTATAATTATAAATTATTATTACATTTAATAGAATAATAAAATTATTTATATAAATTAGAACAAAATTAAAAATGAAACTATACTTTTTTTTGGAGAGAGATAGAGTCAAATTATTCCAATGTTTAATTATTTTTTTTGGTAGCAAGAGATAGGCTTATCCTTGATTTGTTGGCTTCTTACCTTTGCTTTCACGGGCAAATAGTGCCCTAACTACTCTTTCTTTATGGGGTGCCAAAAGACCAAAGAAGACTAATCTTAAAAAAAAAAAAAGAAGGTAAAACTACTATTTTAGTCCTTGAATTATGTGTAATATCTGAATTTTGTGTTTAAACCAAAAGTTGTTTCATAATGTAATCTTTAACATCTCAATATTTTTTTTGCTGGCATGTACAAATGTTTCTATACACGTCTTTATGTTACTAATATGGCATGTTAGACCATATAGCTATATAGACAAACTAGAGATGATTATCTAGGGTCTCGATCCCTCTCTCTTATCCTTCGTTAGTCAAGAGTGAGACAATTTCAACCATTGGCAGCCACATGGGATGGAAAGATGCTATGTTGCTATTTTTCACCTATCCATATCTTTATTTTTTCTTTTTCAAAATCTTTTGGGGCTAGGCCCAATAAGATCCGTCCCTAGATCCCACAAAATGAGGGCTTAGAGATCACAATTTTTAATTTATTTTACTATTTTTAGACTATTTAATTCACGTGTCTTCAAATTCATATTTTGTTTCTTTTAGGCACTTTTTATTATGATTTTAGTTATTTAAATTTGACTTTATAATACATAATTGTTGTGGTTTTATTTGCAAATTGTTGATACCATTTACCAAGGGCATGCTTGGCCTCGGTCCACGTTAGGCCCATTTGGCCCCTGGGCCCAACAAGGCCATTTTACCTCTCAAACTAAACTCAATCTATAGGTAGGCGAGTACTAGCGCTGTCGGGTTCCCCCGTCCCACACCCCCAAAACAATGGGTCATTGATCGGCAACTCCCAACCCAACCCATTGGGTGCATTCTAGAAAACCTATACCCCCTTACGTTATCATTACAACAAATAATAGGACCACTCTGATAACTACCTATTTTTTGACCACCACACACGTCACAACAACCACACCTGTCACACACCCATGCAGAACAATCCGTACTAATTGGATGTTCCTCAACCGGATGGTGCCATGTAGCCTAGGTTACTATACCCCCTCCCTTATAAATAGAAGTTCAATGTAACACGTAAATTTATAATCCCTTCCTCAATTTCTAACTTTCTATTCCCTCAAAGAATCCCCTATTGACTTAGGCATCAAAGTACTTCTTAGCGGTACCTCTGGCAAGTCACCTCAGCCTATTTTCTATCTCTCTGCAAGTCTGCTTGGCTGGCCTACCGACATGCTGTCAACTGTACTAATAATTTAGTGCCGTCTGTTGGAAGTGTAATGCCTCCAAAAAGGAGGAGGTAAGTGAGTTAGTGGGTTGCCTTTGAAAGGTGTTGTAAGTGTGCACACCAAGTGCTCTCCTTAGGGTTGTAAACGAGTTAAGCTCAGGCGAGTGGTGCTTGTGCAAACTCAGCTCGTTTACACTCATCACGAGCTTGTGATGAGTATCAAAACCTGAGTTTAGCTCGGCTCGCCAAGGGAAAAACCTTGTGTGAGCTCGAGCTCGCCCATTAGTCGAGCCGAGGCCCTTATCGAGTACTTGGCTAGGTTCGATATCAAAAGAAATGGATGGCAGCCCCTCAACACCCCTTTCATAAATCAAAGCCTAACCAGATCCACCCTCTCCAACCTCAAATGGCACAAGACCATTGCCCAAAGGCGGGCAATCGCTTATGACGGCTGCCCCAATGTGCTCCGTGGCCAGAGATCACCGCATGATGGCACAACCACCAACACCAGCCCTAAAAACCCACCAAGAAAGATAGATTAGATGCAGGTTGGGAAATCAAGAAAATCTTGAAGAAAATCAAACTAACAATAGAAGGGTAGACTATCACGGCCCTCCGTAAATTTGGTGATTGGAGGAGGTGTGGTGAAAAGGTGTAGGAAGCTTAATATGGGAAGATAAACGGTGCAGGAAATGAAATGAATGAACGCTTTCGGATGTGTTTTCTTTTTAAGGTTTGGATAAATGAACAGTTACAAATTACTATTGTGAAAAATGTTTGGTTGAGAAGATTTTATGGAAAGATAAAGTAATAATGCACTGAGATGATTTTATGGGAAATTGAAATAATAATGAGGGACAACTGGTGGTGGTGTCAGATGAAATTCAATGTAAATTTGTGATGGCTAGTAGCGTGTGAATAAAGTTTGATAACCTCTTCCTCTCTTTCTTGTAAATAATAAAAAAAAGGGTGTGTATATGTTTTTAAAAAAAGAAAGAAAGAAACTATAACGCCCAAAAAAATTAATTAACTTGTAATTAACTGCATGGTTCGTCTCCCAACCTTGTCCACACGGAATAAAAATCAGGGATATATGTATCCGACAGAGAGAGAGAGAGAGAGAGAGTCTATAAAACACTGGCTTGAGATCAATACAATATCCCTAAAGTTAAGTCAATTAATTTGACTACCCTAGAGTATTTTCATAGGGTATCCAAATTAGGTAACTAGTAGTTGATTGAATCTACTATACACTACTAATTATCAAAGTAAATAGCGGAAACATAATAAGTTGATATGAGTTGTATGTCCATTTTAAACAATAATATCATCAATAATAGACACAGAGCAACCAAACAGACACTACTAATCATAGGATAATCAAACCTGAGAATACGAGCTATTCGCTTAGCGTCTTCATCCCACTGAATTTCTTCACAATGTTCTGGATCCCTGATAAGTAGTAAAACACCAAGGTATTTAATTAGTACAGGAAGTAACTGAGTAAGTCTACTAATTTAGTAAGTAAATAAAGCAATATGAAATTGGGTTAAAAAGTGTACCTCTAGCATAGTTGTAAAATATTTAATCATGTGTATGGACTTTTTAAAAAGTGTGTTTCGTCTCTGTTTTTAAATTGTTGAAAAGTCTATAATTAGTTTAAAAGAATCACCATAATTCCAACGACTGAACACTTAATTTTTAATGTGCAAAACATGCTTTACATGCTGTGAGCCTAACTTTTAATACAATAAAAAAAGTATTCAAACAAAGCTCTCTACAATTCTCATTACTTTTCATAAAATATGTTGTTTCTACCATTATGCTTAATAAGAGAACGGTTTTAGTGTAAGAAAAACATAGAGCATAATCTAGCGACAACAGTTTTCAAGGATATGAATCATAAAACATGAAGTCTCAACTGATATACATATAATATATTTTTTTGCATATTTCATAATCTTATTCCATAACATTATCATAGCGGAACAAGTGATCCATAACATACCGGTACATCAAGTACCGTAACATACCAATCATGTCGTCATACCAGAAACTCATCTCACAGATAATCCGTAACATACTGATACATCAAATATCGTAACATACCAATACACCAAGTATCGTAACATACTGGCAGTACTGTCATACCAGAAACACATCTCACAGGTGATTCGTAACATACCGGTACACCAAGTATTGTAACATACCGGCCGTGCCATCATACCAAAAACCTATCTCACAAGTGTGCCGTCATACCAGAAACTCATCTTACAGGTGATCCGTAACATACTGGTACATAAATACCGTAACATACTAATATACCAAGTACCGTAACATACCGGTATACCAAGTGCCGTAACATACCGGCTATGCCGTCGTACCATACATTAACCCTTGTACAATGGAGGTTAGCAACATAACATATTGGATTCCTCTCTTAGGTAATGCTTAACATACCGGCACCCCTGCCATGAGGTCCATCATACCGGCTATACCGTCATGCCGGTACCCTATTACAAGGTAACCGTAATCCATATCGGAGATCCGTGATCATCAAGCCACCGTAACGCTTACCGATACCCCATTACAAAGTAGTCATACTGATATCGAAAAACCCGTCACCAAGTAATCAGTAATGTATACCAACTATGTTGTTGTACCGACACCTCATCATAATGTGTTCATAGTCACACCGGTACCCTCATTGGGTAACCGTCAATCTCTTATCATACCAACTTCCGAAGTTATGATGGTCGTAAGTCTCATTACATATTTTTACCAATTAATTACATAAATTCATTATCTAAACATATTTGATAAATAAAACATAATTCAGGTTTAGAGATATAATCATGCAATAAAAATCTATAGGCTCACAACATAATGAAAATATGAATAAAAGTTCACAGTAGTTTATATCAGAACAACATGTTCTAAAATGGTTTCTTTCCCAGTTCCGTAAGTATATCACTTACCTTGACTACTCGAATGAATCCTCAAACATCCTAACTTCCTACACTGCAAACCAACCTATAATCAACAAAATGCTAATCACAAACCTAAACCACACTTAGAGACCTAATACACATAATATAAACCCTAAAATAAGTCTCCAAGATAGTTAGGATCAACTTCAAGGGTTCTGGGATCAATACGGACTATCTGGGATCAATCCTGGACAACTAGGAACCAAAACAGAAGGCTAAGATTGATCCTGAAGGACCTAAGATCGATCTTGCAGGGTATAGGAGCGATCCTCCCTTGCTGGGGTCGATCCTGGTTCAAGTCTTAAACACATATCAAACAATTCCCAAACGTTTCTAAGGTTTGACAACACCCAAAAACGCCTCAGAATAATTTTAGGAGTTCAAAGTTATGCTCTTGATATGAGATTATCAAGAATTTACTTCGATTTTCCCAAACAAACATAAATATTAAAGCGTGTGTGTTTGTGTTGGTTTAAAACATCTTTTGAATACATAAAGTTGTTATAACGTCAACAAAATATAAAACCTTTGTCTTAAAATCATTCAACGAAAACAATTATGAAATATCAATTTATTACTTTTGAAAATAACCGTTTAAAAATCATTCTTTCTTTAAAACAATTGTTTTATCAATAAAACACAATCAAAACAATTATAAACATGATTAAAAACAAAATATAATAAGAACTCATAAGATTGTGGATTACAAAAAGGATATTGAAATGAATAATGGGGTTAAACAATTACCTAATGAAGAGTATTCATGAAAGGGTTAGGAATTGACAAAGGACATCAATTCCGATTTTCTTCCACGTTCCGGTTCCGCTCTAGGGCTTTAAGGACAAGAGAAATTGTGCAAATGGGTTGTAAGAAGGTTAATGATGAATAAATATGGTGTTGGGTCGAGTTTCTAGGGTTTTGAGCGTTCAAAGTAGGGTTTATGACGAGTTGGGATCGATCCTGTAATAATAGGATCAATCATGAGGCTGATGAGGTGACATGATCGATCCTCCCTTAAAATAATAATAATTTTTATTTTTATTTTTTATTTTTAGAAATGATCAAAAAGTTAAACCAAACAACTTTTCTTCACGAACTATTTTTATTTTAAAATAATTTATATTTTAAAAATAAATTTAAATATCAAGATATTACACATATTAGTACACTAAGTACCGTATCATACCGGCTATGCCGTTATATCGGTACATTAACCCTCATACAGTAGAGGTTAGCAACATAACATATTAGATACCTCTTTTAGGCAATTCCTAACATACTATCACCCCCGTCACGAGGCCCATCAAATACTGATTATGCCGTCGTACCGGAACCCCATTACAAGGTAACCATAACCTTTATAGGAGACCCGTGATCATCAAAGCCACCGTAACGCTTATTGACACCCCATTATAAGGTAGTCATACACATATCAAAAAATCTGCCACTATGTAATTTGTAATGCATACCGATTTTCTCATTGGAATAATCATCACTCATATTGATACCCCATCACAAGGTGGTCGTAATCATATTGGCACCCTCATTGATAACTGTCAATCTCTTATTGTACTGACTCCCCAAGTTAGGGTGGTCATAAGTCTCATTACATATCTTTATCAATTAATTACATAAATTCATTATCTTTCATTATTAAAACATGTTTGATAAATAGAACATAATTCAAGTTTAGAAAAATAATTATGCAATGAAAATCTATAGCCTCATGACATAATGAAAATATGAATAACAGTTCTCAGTAGTTTTATATCAAACTAGCATGCTATAAAATGGTTTTCTTTTCCCAGTTCCGTAAGTATTCACTTACCTTGACCACTTGGATGACTCCTCAGACATCCTAACTTCCTACACTGCAAACTAACCTATAATCAAACAAGATGTTAATCACAAATCTAAACACACAATAAAAACCCTAAAACAAGTTTTTAAGACAGTTAGGATCAACGCTAAAGGATCAAAAATCAATCTGGACTATTTGGGAACAATTATGGACAGCCAGCAACCAAAACAGAAGGTTGGGATCGATCTTGTAGGGCTAGGATCAATCCTGCAAGGTGTAGGATCAATCTTCCCTTGCTAGGATCGATCCTGGGGCGTTTCCAGCACCGGTCTCGAGCCATTTTTATTCTCAAACACACATCAAACAATTTCCAAACGTCCCTAGGGTTTGTACAACGCCCGAAAACATCTTGGGATAATTTTAGGAACTCAAAGTTACACTCTTGATATAAGATTATCAAGAGTTAATCTTGATTACCCAAACAAACATAAAATAATTAAGTGTGTGTTTGTGTTAGTTTAAAATACTATTTGAATACATAAAAGTGCTGTAACATCAATCAAATTCAAAACCTTTATCTTAAAATCATGAACCAATAACAAACCTAAAATATAGTTTTACTACTTTTGAAAATAACAGTTTAAAACACATACTTTGTTTAAAACAATTATTCTTTCAATAAAAACATAATCTAAACAATTATAAAACATGATTATGAACAAAATAATATAAGAACTCATAGATTATGGATTATGAAAAGGAGATTGTAAGAAATAGTAACGTTAAACAATTACCTAATGAAAATGGTTCAACAATGGCTTTGAAATTGACAAATAACATCAATTTCGGGCTTCTTCCAAGCTTCGGCTCCGCTCTAGAGCTTTGGAGACAAGAGAATTCGTGCAAATGGGTTTTATGAAAGTTAAGAATGAATAAATATGGCTTAGGGTCAAGTTTCTAGGGTTTGGGCGCTCAAAGTAGGGTTTCTGACAAGTTATGATCGATCCTACCTTTGGAAGGATCGATCCTCCCTTAAAATAATAATTTTTTTTTAGAAAGGTTCAAAAAGTTAAACCAAAAAAAATTTCTTCAAGAACTATTTTTAGTTTAAAAGAATTTTTATTTTAAAAATGAATTTAAATTTCAAGATATTACAGTAATGGGGTTCCGGTAGGACGGCAAAGCCGGTATTTGACGAGCCTCATGATGGGGGTGCCAGCATGTTAGAGATTACCAAAGAAAAAAATCCAATATGTTATGTTGCTAACCTCCACTGTACGAGGGTTAATGTACAGATACGACGACATAGCCAATATGATACAGTACTTAGTGTACTGGTATGTTACGGTACTCGGTGTGCCGGTATGTTACGAATTACTTGTAAGATGAGTTTCCAGTATGACGGCATAGCTAGTATGTTATGATACTTAGTGTACCAGTATCTTACGGATCACCTGTGAGATAGGGTTCTGGTATGGTAAGACAACATCCACCATATGAGGGTTAATATACAGGTATGATAATGTTATGGAATGAAATTATGAAATATGTAAAAGAATATATTATATCTATATTTGATGAGATTCTATGTTTTATGATTTATATCTTTATAAACTATTGTCGCTAAGATTATGCTTTCTCATTCTCTCTTACACCCAAACCATTCTTTTATTAGCATAATGATAGAGACAACATATTTTTTAATAAATATTGAGAATTGCATAGAACTTTGTTTGAATATTATTTTTATTGCATTAAAAGTTAGGCTCACAGCATGAGCTTGATTCCAAGGTATCTTACTTACTAAGTTGTGGACTTACACAGTTGTTGTTTTTCCTTTCCACATGTTAGACATTTATTGTCCTTCAAATGTAGTAGGTTTTCAGCAGAATTAGTAGGCTGAACTCGTTCTTCAGGCTTGGGGATGAGTGAGGAGTCCATGGAGTTTGTTAAACTAAATTTTGTTATTGTTTTGTAAGATTGTTTTATTAGTGAGATTTTGTAGTAGTTATGCTCAGAGATATGTATAAGGTTTTATATAGAAATCAAATCTTGTATTTTATTTCAGTTCCGTATTTATTCACTCTGATAGATGTATAGGTTCCGCATTTATTTCACTCTAATAGATATATAGATCTCTTGGAACTTATTTACAAAAGTAAATAAGTCTTGCGAGGCACTCAGAAATTTCAAATAAGTTAGTATTTTTGTAATAATTTATTTAGTAAATTTTTGGGGCGTTACATGTTCCACAAGTGGGAGAAAGTAACTGCGTAAGTCCACAACTTAGTAAATAAATTATTATGAAACTGGTTTATGCAATGAGCCTTAAGTAACAATTCGTAACTTTCGATTATTAAAAGTGAGTTTTTCATAAAATGGTATGTGTTGTCTTTGTTATTTTGCCAAATAAAAGTGTGATTTATTTTGAAAAATGATGACATAATCCTGGTAACAAGTCAATGGTATTTTAATGCAAGAAATCATGCATTATACAAATAGAAATATCAACAGTCATAATTTTCCTCCATATGGTCTACTCGAGCTTTTAACTCCTTCTCGCTCAGGTTGGCACTGTCCCAGGGGACCTGTAGTACAATACAGGTGCCCCGGTTATTGCCGCATATTGTCATATATTAGCAACTCGACTGAGTCCAACCTTGAGTGGCCCATGCTACTACCAAAGCCGTAATGGTAACCCATCCACACATGGTGCACCCGTCACAACTAACCAATGTCAAACACAAGAGTAAATTTCTTTGACCATAAGATCAAGCACATATATGATAAGCCAATTACCGCTATACCACACATACTAGTATATCATGTCATACGATACAATTATTGTTCATTTATTATAAATCATATATAAGAAAATATTCATTTGAAACAGCTATAAACATGTTATAAAAATTAGTAGGCTGAAGACATAATCTTTTGAAAAGTAAAGTGTGCAAAGTTCACTGACATGTCGCACGTTAGAATAAAAACAATTTCGTAAGTATTTACTTACTTTGAGCAATTCTCCCCACTCTCAGTGATCTAATTGTAAATCAGGTAAACCACATTGACTGATTTTACATTTTTTTCCTATATTTAATTTCATCAAATGCTCGTTTTACACGTGGGATTTGTTTTTTGAGAGCATCTACTATCAAGATGGGCTATAAACCTTACTTTAACAGCCTACAATGAGAGGTAACACATTATCTAAACACACTAAATACAATAATTGTAGATATAGTAGGTTTCTTCAAATGGATAAATGTCTATTTTATTGATAAGTTTTCTTTGATTGATAAGATGTATTTGGTATTTTTAACTGGCATGTTAACTTCTTATTGGATGTTGTAAAAATTGATTTTACACCACATCTTTACTAAACATATTCTTTTATTTTTTAATTTTCAACAAGAACATGTTGTTTCCTTTCTGGGATAGTGAGTACAGCACATCACACCAACGTTATTGGTGAGGGATGCGCACATTGCCACATTGTAACACTAAACTCTAAATGCCTCGACGCGTGGGGTCCGCTTGACAAACAAATGACATGTCGCCTTTATATCATCATATGACTTGTGGATGGTGGGCGCCATGTGCCTCTAATTATGTACATAAGAGCATTAACAATGACTTCTTTTATAATTTTTTTAAAAAAAATGTAGAGAACCAAAATATTTTTTATTTCTCTATTCAAATAAGATCTAGCTTCCATGTTGTACTAAAATAACAACACATCTCCTGTAATTTTAAATCAACGGCTAGGATTAAAACTTTTTTCATTTTCAACCTAAATGACGTAGCTTTGAAAGAAACTAAAAGAGAATTTTTAAACACTGTTTGCACCACCTCTTCCTTCTCCACCCATTTCCAATTTCTCTCTCTTTCTGCAAATTCATCTTGGAAAAACAACAAGGGGATCAAATTTGTGATTGTGGGCTCATCTTCTCGGACCATTCTCACAACCATGTGTGAAGTTACTCTATTTTTACGCAATTGGGGCAGGTGCAAGACATAGTTAAGCCCACAAGAATTACATAGAAGAAAAACAGGAGCTTGAAATTTCAGTCAATACGAAATGCTCTGGGAAGTGTTCTCTTACAACTAGGGTTGTTCTCGCTTTAATTCCAACTTGACTATGACATACCAAATCTTTTGGTCTGTAAGCTTCACCTGTCATGTACTCACAAATGTATATTACGTTGTGGCGAAGCAATTGCTTCAATTTTCAGAAAAAGAAAAGAAAAAAATCCAAAATGGTATGACACATTGAGTTTTCCAACATTTTCTCAAGAAACAGACGGAAGTCAAGAAAATAAAATCACCTCGGTAATCCAAAGAACAACACCATCTCCCTTCTAAGATGCTTGACGAGCAATCAAAGGGCGAGATTGAGAGCATCGATCAAATAGAACTCGTGAGACTATTGTTGTTTTGCTGAAATGGTCAAGATGAATTTACAAAAAGAGAGAGAAAGTGCAAGTGGGTGAAGAAGGGACATGATATGTAAACAACATTTATAAAGTTATGTTAATTCCTTTTAAAACTGCGTTATTTTGGCCCAAATTTAGGAACTTTTAATCCTGGCTGTTTAAAATAATAGGATATGTGCTGTGATTTTTCTACGACATGTAAGCCGGATCCATTCAAATAAACTCCACAACAACTTCCTTTATCTTTTCCATATATTATTGAAATATTTTTAAAATTAAATATTAGGGGAAAGAGAGAGGAAAGATAAAACAATTTGAAAATTGTTTAAAATAAATGTTAGGGGAAAGAAAAAGCATTTTATAAAGACATAGTTTTTCTCCAAACTGAATTGGAAGAAGTTCCGCCAACTAATCTATAAAAATGACACATGTTATTTGAGTATGTGAAAATTACATGCTTTTTTAATAGTAGGGACAAAGTTAGAATAAATTTTATGAAAAAAAAATTTGCATCTCACATGCTATTAAAAAAGCATATGATTCTCACATGTTAAGAGATACATGTTATTTTTATAGATTGAGTTGAATGAAATTTCTTCAACTCAGTTTGGAAAAAATTGTTGTCTTTATAATAAAAGAATGATAAGGGAAACCGAGAGACAAAATACCTAGGAAAGTCATTGCATGGAATTTTTTAAGAGTTTTCTCTATATCTAGAGAAGTGAATAAGATTTGAGAAAGCCCTTGTTAATGCTCTAAAACCTTAATTAGCCATATCTATACCTAAAGATATATAAAAAGAGGCAAAGCCTTCTTAACAGTAACTTTTATTTGATGATATAATTTTACCGTTTTAACCTTTATTCTTTCTTTTACAGTTCCAAATAGTGATAGGTATTTTTGTCCTTTACCGGGTATGATTCAGTCAAAACAGAGACCTTCACTGCACATATTTATTGACAGCTTGAAAATCATGGCCAAAGACGTTTAGGAGAAACCCACTTTTTTTTTGTTATGAGCCACAATTTTGTGGTAGCTGCAACTGTCCTATATTTTACTTATTTTTTACGGTATTTCACCGCTTTTTTTTCTTCTTCTTTCTGCAAGCTCTTCCTTCACATTTTGCTTGTTCTTCCATAGGAAAAAAAAATGGTTTTTGATTTCTTCAAAATTTTCTTACAATTTTCTCCTTCTTTGACACAAATCATACTGAACGATGATTTCTTCTGCCAAATCCATCCAAAAATCATGCATTTTGTTTCCCTATCTCTCTTTTTGGTCACACGCACTCCATTTTTTCTCATATTCTCCCCCTTTAATCTGTCACACACCAAAGAAAGAGAGAAAGAGAGGGGATCCGAGAGAGAGACAGACTGAGAAGAAGAAGAATACTGTGGTGAAGCCAAAGAGTCACCGGTTGTAGTAAGGTAAAATCTCTACCTTTTTCTTTATATTTTTGTTATACTCACTAATTATAGATTACGAAAATAATATTAGATTGGTAGGATTTGAAATGCTTGTTGATTTTGATGGGTGTGACTGTTTGTGTCGATGATGATGGTGTTGTGGCAATTTTTTGTTTTTGCTTTGCTTTGACGCTTGTGACTTTGGAACCCCCTCTTATTCTTCTTCTGCTTTGGCAGATTTTGCTTTGCTTTTCTTTTCAGTATTGTTTTTATTATTTCTATTTCATTTAACCAAGTCTTCAAAGTTTGATATTCGACTAACTCATTTCCTTTTAGAATGGGATGAAATTCTAGGCATAGAGGTCGTCAAAAGTCAAGAAAAGTTTGTTGACTCATCTTACTCCTACTGCTCTTTTGATTGTTATTATGGATTCTTGTAAAATAGTATGTCTTTTGCTCATCAAAAGTGCAAAAAAAAAAAAAGTAATAGGAATTTCTTTTGGTTTCTTTTTGTAGTAAAAAGAAAACAAATCCTTAAAGCAATGAAATACATATATTTGTTGTGCTGGGTATTTAAGTATTAGTAGCCAAAGATTCAGGTTGAGGACTCGTAAACTTGTAATTGTAGTGGTTTTCTTATCAAGAAAAATAACACTAACATATACTTCAAAGGGGCATTCGGATACCTCACCCAGATGATAAAGTCACCTATTTGTGTTGTTGACATGATTGCCTAAAGTAGATTTATTGTGTTTAGTTGCTTTTCTAAGAATAGAGAATGAAAGAGAAGATGAGAATTGATTTTTTAAGAGATTACTTTCACTTTTCTGTTTTTTCATTATACTTATGATAAATATAATTTTTGTAAATTATAGGTTTTACTGCTGCAATTTCAGCTGCTTTTCTATGTCATTTCTTCATTTCCTAACGTCTTATGCACTTGATTATGATAAAATCCATCTATTATTACCATGTGTTCTTTTGGGTATTAAAAGCAGCTAATGAATCGTTGTTGGATTATGGATTTTGTCATCTTTAAGTTAGAGAAACTTTTATCTTCTTATGTTTTGGGTGTTGATAATGGAAAGTTAAGAATTAAAGGAACCCATGAATTTTTTCATGTTTTTCCTTACTGGCAAAGGAAAGCATTTTTAGTGAATATAAATTATTGTGAGAAACCCCTCCTCTGTTTCAAGCTCATGAGGAAATTAATTCTTAATCTTTATTGAAGATATTGATTGATGTGAACCTCCATTTAATGTGGCACTATATTATACGAAGTGCTTATTCTATTGAGCTGGTTTATGCTCATGGAAAAATATGAGGGAGATAAAGAGAATGAATTGACTCTCTATACTTTCAGGCAGGTGAGGAATTGGCACTTTTTCATGTAAAAAAAAAAAAAGGCCATGATCCCCACCAATTTCACATCACTAACCATTTCAAGGGAGTAAAATGAATCCTTTGTTAAATGTTTTTGAGAAAAATGTGTTTTTGTTTTTGAAAACAGAAAAGAGATTTTAAAATTTTTAACAAACATAGCCCTGTCTTTTTGGTCTCATAGTTCAAATCAAATCACACCAAGTCACACCATTCTGTTCTAACTCAGATTTTGGGATTGAGAATAGCATTTCCTCTAGCATATTTTAGTGCACTTTTGACAGCTTCCAACTGTAATTTTGGTTTCATTACTCTAAAATTTTGGTAACAAAAATGCAAATACATGTGTGATCCTTTGTAACTTCATGGTATACAATGGATTAGTGAGTTTCTATTTAAAAGGCTGCAACTTCTTAACTACGGCAGTTTCTCTTTTTGTGTGTATATATATATATTGTTAGTTTTTAGTGTTGGCAAATTCAGTGTCAAAACATATTTGGTTGTAAGTTTTAGTCTAAAGTCAAGTCGGTGAAAAAGTTGATTGAAGACATGTTTTTTCAAGATTGTATATACTGTCAACATTGACCTAGTCGGACTAAAGTGATTATAACTTTTGATTCTAAATTCCGATTGAAGCAAACTTGGTCGCGTTGGAAAGCTGACTCAAAATACTATAAGTCATTATTTAACAAAAAATTTTCAATTCCAACATTTAGGGGTTCAAAACGTGTTGTGAAGAGAAGAAGAAAAATCTGGGTAGAATGGCAGAATTGTAATTTTTGGATAACCGACTTTATGAGTTTAGGGTTACCTTTTCAAGTCTATTTAAGGGCTTTTTGGAGCACGAATTTTGTAAGGATTGAAAGCAATATTTCTGAGGGTTTAGAGGCTATTTTATTTGTGCTAAGAGAGGTTTAGGCTTGTTTAGAGTAATCATATTGCTCCTCTCTTAGAGTTTATTGGGTATCACACAATCTTTGTTTGCAACAATTGAAGCCTATTGGAGTTCCGATAAAGAAAGATCAATAGAAGAATTTTTCAGAGGTTTTGGGAGAACTACTGCGGGAACAGGCAAGCGGGTCACTTGTCTAGTACAAGAGTGTGTCTCTCACAAAGATTTTGTAAGTATGAACACCTTGTAATTTCTCATTCTTCCAGTGCATTGATATCCTGGGTTTGGCTGCCCCGGAGTGGTTTTATTTTTGTGTTGTGTGCTTTATTACTTTCATAATATTTTGTGTGATTCCTTATTTTTTTAAATTTCGTGTTTATTTGATATACACCTATTCAACCCCCTTTTTAGGTGTTATTTGGAGTCTGTTTATTATTTTCAATTGACATCAGTGTGGGTTCACTCTGTTTGGATTAAATTTCTGAGTGAGGTCCTTCACTCCTTTTTGCTGTATACTTCTCAGTCCCTTAGCATGAGTTATTTAGGTAAGAGAAATCCTATGGATAAGAAAGAGAAGAGTACTCAAGACATCAAGTGAGAATCATCTCAGGATGATTCAGATTATGAAGATGATCTATAATAAGCTTTATAAGGAATTTGTTAAATTAAAGAAAAAGTATCAAATTTCCTTTAAAAAGCTTACTGATGTTGAACATGAAAAAGACTCTTTGGTTGCTAAATTGTCTGAATCACATATCTTGATTGACTCATTGAAATATGAGAATTTGAATTTGAATTAAAAGATTAAATCACTTAAAAACGATCTTGATATATCTAATAATTAATTGAAAAAGTTTTCTAGTGAACATCTTGATTGCTTGATTGATTCTCAAAAATCTAGAAGTGACAAGAATGAGTTGAGCTTTGATTATATTTCTTCTACTTCTCAAGCATTTTTTGTCACTACATGTAAGAGTACCCTTATTCTTGCTTCAAGTGATAATGGTAAGAAAATTTGTGATGACCCTTGTGTGACTACACCTAAGTCTAAATATGTCTCTCCTTTTAGGAGACAAGCTTCTTAGAAGTTTGTTCCTATTTGCCATTACTGTGGCAAAGTTGATCATATCCGACCAAATTGCTTCAAGTTGAAACCTCGTGAGCATTTGAGTGATGATTTATTTTTAAGAAATAATCATGAGGGGTTGTTTAACATGATGAGAGTTGTTTTGACTAAAATGGATGAGTTAAAAAATCATGAGTTCTAAAGTCATATGTCAAGACATAGTTTTAAGAAAGCTTGGGTTCCTAAAGGAAATACCATTCGCCGGTTAAGGGGGAGTGGTAGTGATCCCACCTATGTGTAGGTGGACATCGCATGCTTAAGATTGCATCTCAAGCATATTCTTTCAAATCCTAATGCACGTGTTGATCTTTGCATTACATATTTTATTTTTTTTGTTTTGTTGTTTTTCTTACTTAAGTTTGGTTTTGCATATGCATTGCGTTACTTTCGTGTGTTTATTTCTAGTTTCATTTAAAAAAAAAAAATTGAGTGTGGATTCCTGCAAAGATCTCTAGTACTCTTTGAAAATTTTGGTTCAACTTCTCATAAGTGCACTTTGAACTCTCATTCATCATTTTTCTCTTATGGTGTGCTTACTATGCATGGGATGATTATTTCTTCAATGGACAAATTTTGCTTTACTCATGCAAAGAGCTTTGTGGTACATTTCATTCATGCTCAATTCTCATGCACTTCCAATTCTTCGTGTGTGCTAAGACAGAATGCTTCAAGTTGTGGTGGCTTAAACATCTTGTGACGAAAAATTGACTGGTTTTTCGGTCAAATTGACCATTTGCTAGTTGAACCTAGACCTAAAAACTCATGTACTTTTCTCTATTGTGACTAAGCTCCATTGTTCAAAAAAAGCACATTCTCAAAATAAAAAATAAAACAAGGAGAATATTCGAACAAAAAGGTTATGTGCTTATAATTTGCTTACACTTGTCTTTATAGAAACAGTCAGTGGCCAACTCATTGTAGAAAAAGCCAGCCATTAATAGACTCTGTTTAAGATTGTGCTAAAACTCAGGGGGAGTATATTGGATGAGGGTAACTAGGCCCTAGTACAAATAAATAAGGTTTGACTTTCGATTAGATGTACTGATCAATCTTCCTCATAAGACTTGTTTGTCTCCGCACTCGGTTCAGTTCACTCTTATCATCAGTTGAAGTCTACACACACAACACATGAGCATGAACAAAGTGGTACATATCTCTTGACATGTGTCAAAGTTATTTCAAGTTCATTCATCCTTTGAATTTCATGCATATTTTGGACACTTTAAGCACTTGATGTTTTTGTTGTTCAATTTGTTACTCATGTGACATTGATGATATTTTCCTTGCTTACTCTATGATTTTTGTTGGAAACTCACTAAAGGGGAGAAATCTTATTTTTCTGAAAGTTGTTCAATTTTGCATATCATATGTTTTACTGTTCTTGATCTTGCATATCTCTTATTGCTCTTAATCATGGTTATTTTGCTTTGTTTATTGGCTTGGTTGAATTACTTGTTACATGACATTGTCCTGAATCTATCATTTGAATCCCTTTGTCGTTTCGTGACAAAAAGGGGGAGAAAGTTCTGATTTGGTTTGGTTTCATTACTCCAGTTTTCTATACGTTTAATGGTTTGTTCATGTTTCAGAGAACATGTTTTAATTTTTGACTTGAACATTTTGTTGTAATTGGGTTTTGTCACCGAATTGCCAACGAGGGAGTTTGTTAGTTTTTAGTGTTGTCAAATTCAGTGTCAAAACATATTTGGTTGTAAGTTTTAGTCTAAAATCAAGTCAGTGAAAAAGTTGATTGAAGACATGTTTTTTCAATATTGTATACGCTGTCAACATTAACCTAGTCAGACTAAAGTGATCATAACTTTTGATTCTAAATTTCGATTGAAGAAAACTTAGTGGCGTTGGAAAGCTGACTCAAAATACTATAAGTCGTTATTTCACGAAAATTTTACAATTCCAACGTTTAGGGGGTCAAAACATGCTGTGAAGAGAAAAATAAAAATCTAGGCAAAATGGCAGAATTATAATTTTTGGGTAACCGACTTTATGAGTTTAGGGTTACCTTTTCAAGTCTATTTAAAAGCCTTTTAGAGCATGAATTTTGTAAGGATTTGAGGTAATATTTCCAAAGGTTTAGAGGCTATTTATTTGTGCTAAGAGAGGTTTAGGTTTGTTTAGAGTAATCATATTGCTCCTATCTTAGAGTTTATTGGGTATCACACAATCTTTGTTTGCAACACTTGAAGCCTATCGGAGTTCCGATAAAGGAAGATCAATAGAAGAATTTTCCAGAGGTTCTGGGAGAACTACTGCGGTAGCGGGCAAGCGGATCACTTGTCTATTACAAAAGTGTCTCTCACAAAGGTTTTGTAAGTATGAACACCTTATAATTTCTCATTCTTCTAGTGCATTGATTTTCTGGATTTGGCTACCCCAGAGTGATTTTACTTTTGAAAAGTTCTTCAAAAGGTTTCCACTTCGTAACCAAAATATTTGTGTTGTGTGCTTTATTGCTTTCATAATATTTTGTATGGTTGCTTATTTTTTTAAATTTCGCATTTATTTGATATACACATATTCAACCCCCTTTCTTGGTGTTATTTGGAGTCTGTTTATTATATATATATATACCTAAAGATATATAAAAAGTAGGAATGCTTCCCCAACAGTACTTTTTATTTGATAGTGTAGAAGATGGGCAAAGTAGGGTCTCAGGTATAAATGAGAAAGTAGAGGAAACAATAATTGTGTTTTGGAGGTTGCTAGCTTTTTTAACACATTTGTTGAGACTTTTATCCACTTTCACACTCCTTGCTTCAATAATAATGTTATGCACATTTGTTTAGAGCATCTTTAGCAACTCTCTTGCGTATAATAATTTTTTTTCCTTATCACAAATAAATGTATTATTTATATGTTTTGTTCTACTTTTTTTTTTTTAGGTTCATATAAAATTTTAAGTCTCCAATTGTTATCGGCCATATCATCTCCATTGCCTTTGTTACCTTTTAAGGTAAATTTACATAATTTTTTTTTTAGTTATCTTATTTTTGTGCTATCTAATTTCAAAAATATCCATACAATACGTGTGAGCATTTATCTTTCTCCATTTACGGTGTGCTTTTAATTAGTTACGTATGTTTTGATCTGTAATGCATTTCTGCTGCATATTATTTGTATGAGATTATATTGACTTGGAAAATGCATATTCTATCTTTGCAGTTGATTTACACATCATCAAGCCTTCTCCATAAACCCAAAAATCGTAGTTACACATGCATGCAATATGTTAGTTTCAACATCAAGTAAACCAAGTTTATATATATCCAAAAATCGTACCTTGCTAAATTAAATGAGATATATGTAATAATTGATTGCTATGTAATATTAGAAAAGAGTAAACCAAATTCTTATAGTGCATTATCAAAGGAACAAATAGAAAAAGTTAGTAAGAAAGCAAAACTGACATACGCAAAGAAAGACACCTTTATGAAAGAACCTTTAAAGAGTCAACAAATACATGCAACCCCAATCGTAGAGGATTTAGAAGAAGCAACCAATTGTTACCATGTTTCTCCTGTTATTGAAAAAGTGATCATGGAGATGCAACCGGAATAAAAAGAAAGCGATGCCTTGAGATAGGTGCAAATAAAGAGGAAGGAATTATTAGCAAAGCTGCAAGATTTTCTGCAAGCAACATTATGGATTCAACTATTGATCATTAGGTGCATGGTCGAGGTATAGTAATAAATGAAAATTGTTAAAATAGTTTAGACGAATACTGTTTTGCAGTTGTTCATAACGACTTCTTAGCATCTCATACTTAGTTTGTTTTGATTGATATTTTAGACGACCAAGACTATCACAATGTGAGAACAAATTCCAACAATCAAATCAACACGTGGTCAACTTAAAAAAAAAATTGGTGTAGTGCATTATCCGAAGAGCAAAGAGAAGAGGTTCGTAGGAAACAGAGAGAAGCATATGCACAAAAAAAGTCTCTTGCAAACGAGGGTATTAGAAATAAGCAAATAGTTGTAACGTCAACCAAAGATGCTTCGGAAGATGGAATTATTCATTTTGAAGGTACACCTAATATTGAAAAAATAACCAATGATGATGGATGCCAAGAGACACGAGAGCAATACTTTACAATAGATGAGTGTGGTATCTTACGAGATGGTAGGTGTAATTTGATTGCCATGATTTTCTCATGTTTTGATTGAGATTTTAGTTGGAAGTAAATAATGAAATCCATGTTATATAGGGTCTGAATCCTATGCAACAAGCAACTTAATTCCAATCATGTTGCCGATCGAATTAACTGAAATGGTGCCATTACAGAATCAATCAATCCTAAGATTACTGAGTATGCCATAGCGCTATTATTTGACTATAGTCAAGTCCTAAGAAATAGCCTTCTTCTCTTGCTCTTGTTTTGTGTGCTTCTATAAATTGTAGGTAGCAAATATCAGAGCTCCACAAATCTTAGGTATGCATTACGAAATATATCTTCTAAGGTAGATACTTTGCTCCTTGCGCCAACTTGTGAATATTGTTATGCAAAAAGGTTTCACCATGAGACTAAAGGTTTCTGTTGTGCTGATGGACAAATTTCTTTAGTTTCTAATGATGTCACTGATGAACTTTATAAGCTATTTACTTCAAACTCAGCGAAAACAATAGAATTTCTCAAGTATGTCCGCACTTTCAATAACAAATTTGCATTGACATCCTTTGGTGTTAAATATGATAAGAACTTATGCAGACGAAACAAAAGGATATATACATTTAGAGTTCAAGGTCAAGTGTATCATTATATCAATGACTTACTATCATTAGCTGGTCATCCTTCCTATTTGCAATTGTATTTTTATGATATTGAATATGAGATAGAGAATCGGATATATGATTCAGACCGATTAAATCCATCCATTTTGAGGAAAATAATAGATATATTGAAGATCAATCCATATTGTGCTTTCTTTCGCACTCTCAAAGATGTGCCTGATTTAGAACATCAATATTTTCATATAAGATCAAATGCTTCTTTGGACCAACGAATTTATAATGCTCAATCGTCTTCACAAGTAGCAGCAATATGGGTAGATGAAAATACTTCTGAACAGCATATGCATCGGGACATTATTGTTTATAGTCATTTTGGTTGTACTCATAGAGTGCAATACTATTTTGGGTGTTACGATCCTTTGCAATATTCTCTACTATTTCCTTATGGAGATACTAGTTGGCACCAAGGAATACAAAGACTTGAAAAGGGAAAACAACATTCATCTTCCCAGATTGAACAATTAATTAATCCTCGAGCATCAAATTCAACAATTGAATTACTTGAGAAGGAAACACAGGGTATGCATTGTCTATAGTGTTAGCTATTCACTTATAATGTGGATAATTAGATAATATGAATTGAAAACTTATTAATTCCTATATTTCAAGATTAGAGGAGAGATGAAGTCGAGTAGCAGTTTCTTGTCGTGAATATTACTGTTATAAGTTGCAAATAAGACCATCAATTAAATCAATCTTACTGTGTTCAAGACTCCTCTTACAACAATCTGTCGTTGACATGTATGTTAAGATTGAGACAACTAGGTTGGACTACTTTCGTACTAAACAAGAAGAAATTCGGTCTGAAGTCTATCAAGGCATTATTGATAGCATTATTATTGGTGAAACTCGAGGTTCCAAAATTGGGCGTAAAATTATTTTACCAATCTCTTTCATTGGTGGTCCAAGAGATATATGGAAGCTATGGCATTAGTCCAGCTTTTTGGAAAATCATATTTTTTCCTTACAATCACATGCAACCCATGTTGGCCGGAAATTAAAAAAGAGTTGGAACCACAAGAAGAAGTACAAATAGACCTGATTTGATTGCACGAGTCTTTAGAGCAAAATTAGAAGAATTGAAGAATGAGTTGGTGCACTTGCTGCATATGTATATGTAATTGAACATCAAAAAAGAGGACTTTCTCATGCTCATTTCTTGATCATATTAAAAAGGGATTGGAAAATAATTGCACCAGAAAGCTTTGATGATATTGTATTAGCTGAGCTACCAAATAGACATGAAAACTTACATTTGTACTCAACTGTTGTAAAGCGCATGATGCACAGTACTTGTGGGACTCTAAATCCAAATAACATATGTATGAAAAAAGATAGAAGCTGCAAGAATCATTATCCAAAACAATTTTGTGATAAAACGACTATAGGTAATGATTCACTCCCGAGATATAGACAGCGAGATAATGGAGCAAGTGCTAAAGTTAAAGGACACAATTTAGACAACCGTTGGGTAGTACCATACAATCCTTATCTCCTTGCAAGATTCGATTCTCATATAAATGTGGAAATATGTTCAACAATTAAAGCAGTGAAATACCTCTACAAATATATCCACAAAGGCCATGATCGTGTTGCTTTCAATTTGATCTCAAAACATAATTCCCAAGATATAGATAAGATTCAACAATTTCAATAAGCTCGTTAGATTACTCCTCCTGAAGCAGTGTGGAGAATTTATGGCTTTCTATTAAATGAAATGAACTAATCTGTTTATAGCCTACAGCTATATCTTGAGAATCAACAAGCTGTTAGTTTTTACAAATCTGACAATCTCACTCGTGTGATTAACAATGACCTCTCAGCAAAATCAATGTTGACTAAATTTTTCTCCACAAATAAAGTAGACGAAAATGCACAAAGATTATTGTATAAAGAAAGCATTATGTTTGGAATCAACAAGACAAAATATGGAGTCCAAGAAAGAAAAAAAGAGTGATTGGTAGAATTGTTGTAGCAAATCTAATTGAAGGTAAAAGATATTATTTGCGATTACTCTTAAATCATATAAGGGGACCATCATCATTTGAAGAGTTAAAAAAGGTTCGTGGAATTATGGTATCTACATTTCGTGAAGCTGCTTTGTTACATGAACTATTAGAAATAGACAATAGCTTAGAAAAATGTTTGGAAAAAGCATCTTCATATCAAATGCTTTATAATTTAAGGCGTTTATTTGCAACAATATTAGTCTACTATAATCCTAGCAATCCTAGAGCATTATGGGAGCAATTCGAGGAGAGTATGTTTGAAGATTTCAAGAAGTCAAAGAGCCTTATAACAACTATTAGAACTAGAACATTGTAAAGTATTGATTCTACACTTGAATCCATAGGAAAAGATATAAATACTTATCGGTTGGCTAATTACAAAATTACTTTTGATGAAGCAAAAATGGGATCAAGAGAAATTAGGGATGAACTACACATCTTGGTTTTACCTGAAGATCTTCTTGCAGTCAAATTGCTTAATACACAACAAAAATATGCATATGAAACTATACTAGATAAGGTTTTTTCAAATGCTCATGTAGCATTCTTCATTGATGGACCTGGTGTAACAGGAAAGACCTTCTTATATAGAGCAATTCTTGCTACAGTAAGATCAAAATATATTGTTACTCTTGCCACTGCATCATCTGGAGTTGCTGCATCCATACTACCTAGTGGTCGCACGGCACACTCACGATTTCAAATTCCATTTGTTGTTGAAAAGAATATGACTTGTTGTGTTAGCAAACAAAGTGGCCTTACAAAACTTCTGCGAGTTGCAAAACTAATTATATAGGATGAAGCACCAATGGCAAAAAAAGCAAACAATTGAAGCTTTAGATCAAATGTTACAAGATGTAAATGAATTTGATTTGCCATTTGGTGGTAAAGTTGTTGTGTTTGGTTGTGATTTTTGTCAAGTATTAGCTGTGGTTCCTAAAGCAACTAGACAAGAACAAATTAATGCTAGCTTGGTCACATCATTTCTATGGCCTATACTAGAAAAAATAAGATTGACTGAGAACATGCGAGCAAAATTAGATCCGATATTTTCAGAGTACTTATTGCATGTGGGAAATGGAACAAAGCCTGTAACTATTGCTGATAAAATAAAACTTCCGACTACAATGATAATTCCATACATAGATGATATGACCTCTTTGAATGCTTTGATAGATATTGTATTTCTAAATATTAATGAATATCCAAAAGTTTGGACAGATAAATCGAGCTATATTAACACCAAAAAATGATTGCGTTGATAAAATAAATAATTTGCTCATAAATCGATTTCCAGGAGAGATTACCCGATATTGTAGTTTTGATGAAACTATAGATAAAAACGAACAAGGCGTTATGGAAGATTTCTTAAATAGCTTAACACCAAATGGACTCCATCCTCATGAATTGTTCCTCAAACCCAATTGTCATATCATATTACTTTGAAACATTGATACTTTGAAACATTGATCCTTCTATATGATTGTGTAATGGAACAAGATTAGTTTGTCATGACTTTAAACCAAATGTCATTGATGTAGAAATTGCGGTTGGTCATTATCGCGGCAAAAGAGTGTTTATACCAAGAATACCATTTTTACTAGCTGAAAATGAAAATGATCATTTTCTTTTCAAAAGAACACAATTCCCTGTTCAATTAAGCTTTGCCATGACTATAAATAAAGCTCAAGGACAAACTTTAGATTATGTAGGCATATATTTACCTCGACCACTATTCTCTCATGGGCAACTCTATGTAGCTCTATCTAAAACAAAAACTGCAAACTCAATTAAGATTGTTATCATGCCAACTACTGTTGATAATTGCAACAACAACTGTACAAAAAATATCGTCTACGGAGAACTCCTAGCAATAGCAAACATGTGATGATACTCCAAACATATTTGATTGAGTAATTTCTTTTTTATTCTCTTTTTTATATTCATTGTTTCTTCAATACTCTTAAATTTATCTATAATGATTCTTTTGCTTACAATACACATTTCTCTTTCATATTTTTTCACAATGTTTCATTGAAAATGCATATTGTTATTTTTACAAATTGCAATGGGTAACATAACTTATCCTTCTTTTTTCTTTATGTTCATGAAAATAAAATGCGAACACTTTATAATTCCTTGAAGGATATTATTCCAAAGACTAAAGAATGGAAACTCAAAGTGGTTGTCGCTGAGAAGATGATGACACACACTGCAATCAATAGCCCCAACAAATATTAGAGGCTTATATTAGCTGATACAGAGGTAAGAAAAGATGAAAAAAAAAATAACAATATATATTTTCAAATTTGGATTGCTATAATCTTTTTTTCCATATGGTAAGTAAAATTTACAAGCTTAGACATCAATGTTAGAAATAAGCATTGTACCTTGCACCTAATATTTTAAAATTATGTTGCATTCAAAAGCATACTACACTTTTCACATTGATCTCCTCATGCATACTTGTAATCACACTCCTCATTTGGGCAAATACTTTCCACAAATTTGTCACCTAAGAATGTTTTACATGTATCACAATAAAGCTCAATATATCTAAACTACACCAAGTATAAACAAGAAATAACACACCTATTGTATTGTGTTCTCAATAAGCCAATTATTCTCTAATAATTTCTGAAAAAATGCTTGGCAATCTTTAATCTACTTTGAGGTCCAGTATGTCCAAATTTATCAAAACTTATGTTGAATCATTCATAGAGTTGCTCATAAATCACATAGTATATCCAAAAGAGCATTCACTTTTGTTAGAGAGCCACTCATTCAATATGTTGTGTACAGTATAAAAAACTTAAGCAAGTTTTTTTTTTTTCCTCAACTTGTTAGCTAACATTTTTATTTCTCGCTTGAGACTGTATTTTAGAGTACTTAAATTAAACACCATGTACATAAATCCAAAAAATGCGAAAGATATTCTTTTAAACTTCTAAACAACTGCTTCATTGCATATTGTAGTCTTGCAATATCACTTTTTTCTTTAGTGTGCCCTAGCCTAATGCTTATATGGATGACAATACAACCTAGCATCACTCCACTAAACTTGCTTCATGTAATCAACTATCTAAAAATTTATTTATTTTTCGGGTGAAACTCCCGCTTAATGGTCATTAGAATGTTCCACTCTAAATACTCAAAAATTAAATATTGCTTTGACTAAAATACTTCTATCTATATTTAACCAAATACAGGTTTAACCATTATCCAATTTTACTCAATGAAATACTTATATACATATACAATGGATAATCAATTCCAGGACTGTAATTGAGGATACATTAGAAGATGAGATACAGTTGCCTACACTTAGACTTAACTTCGTCCCTTTTACAGATTTTCACAAATATATCGATTCTTTATCACAAGTTGGTAAGAATTACAAATTTAAATTTAGATTCTCTTCTCCATAATATTTTATTAACTAATAAAATTGTAACATTTAATCTTCCAGATATAATAGCTGTTGCAATAGATGCTCAAGCACCTCGAGAAATCCAAACGAATAATGGCGCAGCCATCATTCAAGAGCTTACTCTTGTTGACTAACAGTAAAATCTACCAATCAATTTCTCTTTCTATACTTGACCTTCCATATTAAATTTCATCTTCAAGTACCTTCTCTTAAATAAATATCTGAATTATCATAAAATTAAAAAAAATAAAAACAACAACAACACAAACTCTGATTTTAAACATTTATTCTCTACAATATAGAGGACTAACAAAGCCATCTTTCATAGACACTAAATGCTATAATTCTATTTTTATGCTACAGCCTCAAACCCATATCCTTAACAATGTGGGATCATTTTGTCGATAATGAATGTACTATAATTTCAAGTGTTATCAAAAGCAAACCTATTATTATAGAAGCAAGATTGAAAGTCATTTCACATAATGGTATGATCTCTTTTGAAATTATAAACATTTGCATTTGACAAAGCTATCTAATGAAATATCTATATTTATCATAGGTGTGTCTCTTTCAATAAGATCGTCTAGCTCCTTTATCATCAACCCCAACAAATTTGAAGCAATTGCACTACATAATTGGTAAAATATGTTCTTTCGTGATTTTGCATGTCCTTACTTTTCAGCTTTACTTATTTAGATATTTTATCTCTTAATAACTAATTAATCATTTTTCTCCTTCACATAGGGCCATTGCAAATCAAAGTGTGTTGGACGAAATAATTCAAAACAAATCTTACTTAAAAGGTTCATCAAGTTCATCCACAACATCCAATAGAACTATTACACAGATTGCTACAATACTAGACTTAGCTAAAACGGTAACACAATTTTTGCTATATCAATTTATCATACTATAATACACAAAATGTTAGACATTCATTCTTACAAACTCATATATAATGAACTTCCTATATTTACATTCTTCTAAAATACAATTGCATTAAAATTATAAACTCCAACAAACAATCAATGTAGCAATTCAGCTTCTGGGTAAAAGCAAAAATCATTGTTTCCAACTTGCAACAAATTTTTCGGTACATGGCCTGCAACAAATGTAACAGAAGTACAGGTGTTGAAGTTGATAAAACATTTGCTTGTCTAAATTGCAAAGAAACAAATGTTGTTGCACAACCACGGTATGCACAATCTACTTATACATGACTTTTTTTTAACTTACAAATATGAAATGATTAAAGTTAATACTTTTCATATCAAACTCCCTAAATTTTTCCTTTTATGTTTCATCATTTGATTTTAGATGTCAAGTGAAAGTGGAATTACATTATGCAAGTGGTTCGTTAGTCGCATCTTTGTTTGGAGAAGATGCAGAAAAGTTCTTGGAATGCTCAGCAACAAAATTAATGTTATACAGCACTGAGGTATAAAAAAAAAATTTATTGTAGCTCAATATCTTTCTTACTCAATTCTATGAATATAGCTTATGAATTTCTTATTACATTTATAAGAAAATGAATATTACAGTATAACAAAACTAAATTTAGGCTCTATCTTTCCTTGTTGTCATTCTTCAATGTTTCATTTAAGCTAAGTAAACAGTTTGTGTTTGAGTGAATATTCGATTCAATTCAATCAAATCATACTTTTTTTGTTTTGTTTTTCAGTTTTTTTGGGCGTTATTTGGTTTATGGGAAAGTGTAAATAAAATAACATGACAGTTATATCTTATGTTTTGTTTGCTTGAAAAGATTTCTTCATCTCTAAATCTAGAGTTTTGTACTTATTATGGATTGTGTTTTGGGTTCTATTTGGTTTCTCGCTTGATCATGTAAAAGAAATCTGAATTATGTTAAATATTGCAATCTATGTTTGAATATATAATTAGGTATACAGATTGTCTTTTAGGTTCTATTGAATCTTGTGCTCTACATTTAAACATATTATTTGGTGTATGAGATAAGTAAAATATNATGTTTTGTTTGCTTGAAAAGATTTCTTCATCTCTAAATCTAGAGTTTTGTACTTATTATGGATTGTGTTTTGGGTTCTATTTGGTTTCTCGCTTGATCATGTAAAAGAAATCTGAATTATGTTAAATATTGCAATCTATGTTTGAATATATAATTAGGTATACAGATTGTCTTTTAGGTTCTATTGAATCTTGTGCTCTACATTTAAACATATTATTTGGTGTATGAGATAAGTAAAATATCTTCTATTTAAATATTGAATTGTTCTCTTAAATGGACTCTCTGTTAGGTTTCTTCTTCTTCTTTTTATTTTTTTTTATTTTTTTTTTACTTGTATGCTTTATCAAACCTCTCATACCTTTACTCTACTACAAAAATAGGAGGGCATTATTAATATACAAAGCCTTGCAAGGCTTTCTTCGAAGAAAGAATTCATTTATCGGCTAAGAGCTGCATTGATTGATGGACGTAGAGGACCACGCCAAAGATTCAACATTACTACTGTGTAAGAGCCACCAAACGTAGATCAATCAATTTCCATATTCCAAGAATTTGCAGCTTAATTCACTCCTTTGACCAATTAAATTGCAAAGTGATATATTTTTTAAACAAATTTTATTATCAAGCAATCATGCAAAATGAAGACAAACTTCATTTTTTGAAAATTGCAACTCATGATAGAAAACTTGTACTAATTGTAGTTGCTAATAGTTTTGTTAGATCAAGTTAGATACATGCTTGAATGGTGGCATATTCTTATTAGTGTTTATGTACAAACTATTAGGACTATTGAAAGGGAAATATAAAAATAGATATGCTATTATTGTGATACATACATGCATGCTTTTAAGTTTTGCTATTCATGGCAACATGATTTATTCTAAATGTTATAGCTTTTCAAGGTCCATAATGCATTATAATGAAGAAACATTTGATGGAATTACAATTTTATGTACCTATAGGATGGTTGAGATAAATACCATAAAGATGAATGTGCTATATATTTTTCAATACCATTTGATTTGAAATAATGACATGTGTGCTATCTAAATTAACTCTCTTTCGTTTTAGTGTATCATATTTACTCAATTTATAGTTTTACTTTATTTGTTTAAAAAATTCAATATATACTTTCTCGATAATCTAGATATTAAATCTATACTATAATATGATATATCTATGATATTAAAATTATAATATTAATAATTATAACAATATATAACACGTGGAACTAAGCACGTTCCGTCCCAACTAGTCTTTCAATACAAACGGTGATATTTCATTGCACAGAAATTGGATTAGGTGTTATAAGAAAAATTATAATATATGAGACGTATTTTTTTTTACAGTATGGATTTAATTTTAAATCTTTTATAAGAGAAAGAATAAAACTAAATCTAAATCTATAAAAGAAAGTAGTTTTTAATAAATCCGAATCCTTCTCTCCCTACAATGGTTCACTTGGAATAATATCATTTTCAGTTTAAATGAAATGGAAATGAGCCGATTCTTAAAAGTATAGGTACAAAATTATTATTTTACCTTCTTTTTTTTTTTTAGTTTTTATAATTTTAATTTTCCCTTAAATTTTAAAGAATCGACTCGTAAAATTAACCGGTGAGGATCCGGTGTCGGTTTACTTTGGGCAGAGAGAGTTGAAGTTGGTAGGTTGTAATCTATTCATATTTATCTTGTTACCAAGAACGAGGGCATGAACCTTCAATGCATCATCATCATTTCTCATCTTTAGATTACCTGCCGTCTCTGCAAAGAAAGTCCACCAACTTTCTTTGACTTTTCAGCATATTTATGAGAAAGCGATAAGTCTACTTTTTCTACGCATGCATTCAATTTATGTGTAAAAAAAAATTTTAATTTTTGATTTTTTTTTAAAAAGTAAGAAAGAGTTAGATGGGATTAAATGCTTAGATTGGACACTAAGCATCTCCCTTCTGACAAAGTGATAAGAATGATATAAATCTTTAAACTAGAACATGCGAAAAATGAATTTCTTATTGGTAACCTGATTTAGTCAAGATTTTTGGCTAACGGGTCACAATTAAAAACATTAAAAAAAATATAAGTGATAAAATAAATAAACAATTCAAACAAATTAATTATTGTTTAAAATCTTAGTTAACTCGTTGTCTTTATTTTTTTATTTTTATTTTTTTTTTGTAGATATGTTAGTTAAATTTGGTCTACTTAAACACAACACTTTGATAAAAGACTTGAAGTGTCCACGTCGTCGTCGTCGTCGTCGTCTTAAACACATGAACAACAAAAATGTAAAACAAGGAAGTTAAACATAGTTATACAGCGATGCAATCTGGTCCTCTTGAAAATTTTTGCTGGTAATGTTGATGCCCTTGATGAGAGGTTGAGGGTGGGCAAGTACGGCATACTAGATACTTCTATCGGGGGTAAAAAGAAAAATTGGGAGCTAAGGGGAGCGTTTAACCCCTCTCGACCCCCTCTTTTCGCCCTTTAGGTGTGTTAGAGCTACACAAATCATAAAATAATCATGTTGGCCGGTACAAGAAAATATATTTGATACCAAGTTTTATTGAGTTGATAATGAGCAAAGTTTTCTTTTAGATTGACTTGAAAATAATTTTTTTTAATTCAGTCTATTAAGCTTACATTTATCTAAAATGTATATAGTTTTTATATGTTCTATTTGTTAAATATATTGGAAAATAGTGAAGAGAAAAAAAAGAGAGAGTGGAAGCGAAAAGAGACGTAAGGACTACATATTGTATATTCAGTATATTAAATACTATTACAGAGGCCTCTATTTATAAAGAGGCTATGAGTGGTGATCAAGAAACCCTAAACTAAATAAGATAGGGAATAACATAATAATTGTGAATAATATATTCTAACACTATTAAAAATACATACGAAAATCATATGTATTTTAGACGAATACCGATTAATAAACTGAAATTGAATGAAATTTTTCCTACCGAAATTAGAGAAAATTTTGTTCTTTGACATTTGACATATTTCAACAAGATTGGAAGATTCTTGTTGATACTTAAAAAGTCGTAATGGGATTGAGGTAAGTTTTAGGTTCAAATTGAACCCAAAAATATTATATTTAAAAGAAATAAACTTGACAGAAAATTCATTTTGACCTCTTTGTTAATATGTCCCAAAATGTGGAAAATTACCAGGATTCACTTTTCAGTTTGTAACACTTTTAATCCCCGTCAAAATCATGTCGGATTGTAAAAGTCAATAACAAAAACAACACATATCTCATGACCAAACACTTTTTAATGCAGATTTCATCATTCTATCCCTTAAATCATATTAAAAAATCTAAAGATTGAAAATTTGGTTAAGACTTGATTTTTTGTCTTTGAATAATTTAAAAGGTTAAGTATAATATGATTGGTTATAGGTTGATTCAATATTTTGAATTTGACCACCAAGGAGAATATGTTAGAAACGAAATTTTGAGGACATTCCAGATATTTTCTCCTAATTTTTTATCATGAAAAAACAAAATTTTTTTCCATTTTTAAATAATTGTTTTTTCAGCTAATAGACCATCCCGAAAAGCCCCAAAAAAAGATGTCTAGTTTTTTTTATCTGTCGTAGGCAGCAACTGAGCTTATAATATATTAATTAATATAATAAGACACAGGCTCAAAAAGACTCATTTTAAAGAACCCGACACCCGCTTCAAGACAAAAAGCGCCACGTCACTCTTTACCTTCTTCATCCAAATCCGCGTCGGCGCTTACGTTAAATTAAGCCTCTCACAGGCGGCCCAAGAATTCTTTTTGAATTTTTAAAAGTATTTTAGTAGATTTTTTTTTTTAATCATTATTTTTACATTCAACGGGTGAGAATTTATATATCAACAACGGGTATTATTTTAGGAAAAAATTATATTTAGTCTTTAAATGTTTATTTGATTTTAATTTAATTTTTGAATTTTTAATTTTAAGAATATGGTTTTTAAATTTTGTCCAAATTTTAAATAGGTCTCTTTATCACTTCATCAAAATGAATGATTTATCATATGTCTCATGTTTCTTAATTGACACGCTAGCGTTCATATCAATATTATATCATTAAGCGTTAAATTATTTATAAAAATAAAAAAATAAAAAAGATCAAACTCCAAAAACAAAAACATACGCCATCATAATCTTATAAATTTGTAACGTTTAAAGAAAAATTATTAACTTTAATATTGAGATAAATCCTGACATATCAAATGATACACACCTAATAAATAAAAAATCGTTAACTTTAACCGTAAAGTAATAGATGGACCAATTTAAAACTTGATTAAAACTTAAAAACTTTATTCTTAAAATTAAAAACTCGAGAACTAAACTCAAATTATATATAAATTTAAGAATTAAATATAATTTTTTTCCTTACTTTTAACAATGAATCATTCTATTTATTTGGCTCTTATATAATTGAAAGACACAACAATAAAAATCTACATTTAGATTAACAGATTTTTATTAACACGTTATTCAATAATAATTGTAAGTCAGTTGTATATGAGATTTTAAATAATATTACTTTTTAAAAATTTAATAATTCACAATTCAACGATTATTATATTTATTTATATTCGAAAAATAATAATTGTTTGATAAATTAAAATTTTGATTAAATCTGAAAATCTTAAAAAAATTCCAGCCCTTAATTAATAATTTGAAAAACTTTGGGCGTGCGGTGAAACCGTAAATAATGGTTCTAATCTAGACTGTCTGTGTCGGTGGTGGTGCCCACTAGGCCAACAGCTCGTGGAGTCCACATATCCGTGGGCCCCATGCCGGCGTGACCGTCTTTATTTTACTTTACTGGGGGAGTCAATATATGTATGTTTTATTATTATTAAACTTTTTTTTTTTTGTTTTTTGTTTTTTTCTCTTCATCGATACGAGGAAAAGGTTATGTCGGAGTGGGAACAAAAAGATCACTAGAAGGAAGAAACAAAGTCGAAAATACGAGGTGGAACAACATACCTAAACCGAAGAAACAAAGTCAAAAATAATAACAATAAAAAGAAAATGGGTCCATAAATAACTAAGGAATTATAAACGACTCTGTCCTTTGTAAAGGCAGCAAAATGCAATAACAGGGACACTGGAAGGGGTTGAAACCTCGAAATGTTACTCAACTCTTCTTGAACCTTATTTGAAAACTGTAATAATCACCAAAAAAAAAAAAAAGTTATTGAAGAAGAGGCACTGTTATTTTCCTATTAAGAGCCGTTGAAAGGGAGGAATGAACTTCGGTTACACAAATCTCCACAACAAAATCAAACCACAAAGACATGAGGACACTATAACCCACAAAACCCACAAAACAAAACAATAAAAGTAGAAAAACAATGTAAAGTGTTAGGCTATGTGAAGCATAATTTGTGTTCAATCCGATTTATACTCAACTTGGTACAATGAAAAAAGCGTTACAGTTTAAATAGGTATTTTTTAAGGTTTAGTCCATGAAGCGAAAGAACACTCATGGACAAGCCACGTAGGGGGTCCAAGAGCGCTGCTTCTATTTTACCTAATTTTTTAATTTTGTTGTTTTTTTTAAACTTATTTCTGTATTTTGACCCAGTTGAAAATCTTTTTGTAACTGCTTTTATTTTATAATTTCATTATATTGTGACTAACGCCTTTTTATACTATTTCTCGAAAATAGTAAAACATTGTCGTAATATAATGGACGTAGCCGTTAGTGGTGAACCATTTAAATCTCTATATCTTGTTATTATTATTTTTTTCCTTATTTTTTGTTTCTTACAGGTTCTGAAAAATTCGAACAATTTCCTAACACCTAGTACAAAAATACAATAACACCAAGTACAAAAATACCACAACACATAAAAAAATGAGTAATAATACAAGTCACCCTATATGTCTACCTTATGTCAACCAAAAGTGACATGGCTTTTAAAATTACCATTAGATTAAAAGTCAATAATCATCGATAATAAATTCAATGATGATTTTAAAAGCCACATCACTTTTGGTTGACACAAGATAAACATAAAAAGTGACATATATAATTACTATAAAAAAATAGCAGCATCAGTAAAGAAAAGGGACAATGTGAGATCCACGAATGGACGCATGTCGGCCAGACGAAGGTGCGGAAGTAGGTGACATGGCGGAGAGGCCGAAAAAAACTGTGGTGAGATGGGTCGATGGTTTTGACTGGACTGAAGGTGACAGTCAATATATATATATATTTTTTATTTTTTATTTTTTAATTTTTATTTTTGTAAGTGACGGTCAATATATATTAACGTGTCGTAAATACATTCTCATTCCCATTCTCATTTTTTTGTTGTCGGTTCTTTGTTTACAAAAGGTTTTATTCATGAAATAACTGGGACAGTTCGCCCACTGTTTTGTTTTAAGCTTTCTTATCCTATGAGAGCTGTTCTTCCGAAAATTGTGCTTCGTATCTATAACTTTTTTTATTTTATTTTTTATTTTTTTAAAGTAACGTTTTTAGTTAAGTATTATCTATTATAGTGCGTTTCCAAATTTATAGATAAAAAGTGAAATTTTATACCAAATAAAAAAAAAATAGTTTAAAAATTGTACTTTTAAAAAAATTGTAATTTAAAAATTTACGTTTTTTAAAATTTTTAAATTAGAGCAATTGGTATTTTTTTGAATATTCATTATTTCAAAAGTTAAATTAAAATTTTAAATATTAAACTATAATTTTATCAAATATTTAATTATCTTTAAAAAAAATCAAAATTTTAAATCTTACGTTTTAAAATTATACTTTTTGTAATCGCACTCAAACATACCATACAACTTTTTGACTAATTCGAGATTTTTTTTTTTTACATGGGTAAGATAAATGATTATAACGACTATTGGAAGCCTCCCTGTGCCGAATTAAAAATGGAAAAAAATTCATGATAAGTTAATCCAAGTTTCTGTTAGATTTTAAAATCATAAAAAGCTCGCTTGAATCTCACTTTTACAGTTGCTCGAGCGAGGGTGTAGCAGAATAAACGACAAAAAAACTTCGCACGACTCTCACGTGACAGTGGCTCCAGCGACCTTGGAAAAATATTATAGATAGAGGACAATTATGTCATTTGACTTGCGAGTTTGTGGCCTTCTAGTAGTAGCTCAATAGGGCCACTGGCACAGACACAGTATATATATTTATCATAGAGTCCTGATTAACATTAGGTCAGGCTGAATGAACAGTTATTTAGCCTGGGCAGGTATGAGGATAAAAAAAAAAAAAAAAAAAAAATTACTGTTTACGGTCCCATAAAATAATAAAAATTACTGTTCATATGCCTGGGCTGAAAATACTATTCATTTCAGCCCAGGCTTATTTCTATCTTTACTCTTTATCATAAGAGTAATTATAAAGTTCAGTATGAGCTAAATGAATAGTCATTTAATTCAGGGCATTTTTTTGGTTTTGATGGGCCCCATATTATTAAAAAATTAATTTTCTTTTTATTTTTTTATTTTTTTAATTCTAATTAATCTGAACTGAAATAACTGTTCATTTTAGCCTAGGCTGCTGCTAATCAGGACTCTTACCATAAACTAAACTCATTAGAAAGAGCATCATTAGCTCAAAGATTAGGTGAAGAAGCCACGTTAAATTCTAATCTGTGTCTATACGTTGTCTATACGTTGTTGTTGTCTACACTTATATTCTAATCTGTGTCTATACGTTGTTGGTTTTTTTTTTTTTATTATTTTTCTTGTGTTTCGTTCCAACACGTTCGTTTTAAAGAATTCAAACTTTTCATCGAAGAAAAGAGTGAACAAATTTTCATTTAAAAATATGACCAATGTGATACATGATGTTATGAAGAGACGCAGACACGAGAATCCTGTTTCATTTGTTCTTTTCAGGCTTACATAGAAGAACACACAGTAAATAAAGTAATGATAAAGATAAGTTTGGATTGATTAAACAGTAAATTAGTCTAGATTATTTGAGATTAAAAAAATAAAAAAATAAAAATTCTAAAATTTGATTGTGAGCCCATGAAAATATAAAGAAAAAGCTTAAGTTGATTTATTGTTAAATCAGTCCAAGCTTATGTATATCATCACTCCGGTCCATAATACCCAGTACTTTATCCTAAATTCAACTACCTTTTCTTTTCTTTTTTTTTTTTAAGAATTTGGGCGAAGATTATCGTATCAACATAAAAGATATATTGAAATGAAGAGTGTTAGACAGAGTTTTTGACTTATCTTTTTTTAACGTTCAAGTTACGATTGATGGACTCTTATCTATAACCGACCGTTATTTTATTTCATCAAAAGAGATAACTTTTAATAAAATATTAAGGGAGACAATCTTGATAATTATTTGTATATTTAATTATTTGAAATTTATTAAAAACTTTAATTAATATATATAATATATACTCTATGTGAAATGTCAGCCACTTTAAATCACGACATAGAAGATATGTTGTAACACTTTCTAGTTTTGCTAATAATTTTTCAGCTTATAAAACCCACACGAGATTGATAAATTGGATTTATTTGTTTCTCATTCTTTTTTATACATGCAAAAGTATATTAGTTGATTGTGACCAACAAAAATGGGAGGCTACATTTGTGTTTGACCAAATTAGAAAAATCTAAAACGCTCAGAAGAAAAAATATCAGAAAAAATCTAAAAAAAAAATCAAATCAAATAGTAGTGTATACAATGTTGACATCAATGTTGGGAAAAAAAAAAAAAAAAACTATTTTGTTGACCGGTAGGTATATGATACAAAAAAAAAATTGTGGCACTCTTTTTGGTCTACAAAATAGCATTTGGTGTGAACAGGGAATACAATTAAATGCATTTATACTAGAAAAAAAAAACGAATAAAAAAGGGATAATTACAATTACCCATCACCGAGCACAACTTATATAGAGATTGTTTCAATGAACTACCATTCGTGACATATGACTCATTTCAACAATCAATTTTTAGCAAAAAAATAAAAAATAAAAATGCCCTTCAAGTGAAAAAAAAAGACTTCAATTTTTTTTTTTTTTTTTTTTTTTAAAAAAAAAAGGAAGAAGAAGAAGAGAGTGGTTGAATATTTTGAATCAACACCTGAGTCAAATGGCAAGGTGGGCAAGCCATTCTCAAGCAATCAAGCGTGTTTGGAAGTGGCTTGACTACTCGAATGAACTTGAGGCGGTCCAACCACCTGCAAGGGTGGTTAACCACCATTTTTTTTTTCTTTCTATCTTTTTGGATCTGTTTAACTTCAAAGGTATGTTAGTAAATTTATTTTCTAAACTTTGTCATTTTCTTTATTTCACATTAAAAATTAAAAGGTATGTGTCATGTGTTCGTTTTTTCGTTTGATTTAACGCGTTTAACTGTAGAAAAAGTTTATTTATTTATTTTTGCCAATAATTGATAGTTAAAGAGGATATTTGCAACGAGATTGTAGCTCATTGGAGTAATTTGTAAATGAGTGGTAATCCGTGTGGGTAATTGTAATAAAAAAATAAAAAAATATATAATATTTTACTTAGAAAGGAAGAAACCTTAAAACCATGGTGTAAAAGACCAGTAAAACCTAGAACTTTTCTAAAAGGGAATATTCTCTCCAAGGACCACACGACACCCTCACTCTCTTATATATATATATATAGTCTCCCACGCCATTAACAAAGCAAGTTCACCTTCCCCTTCCAAGTTTCCAACCCCAATCCAGTTAGCTTAAAATCTCAGATCCAAGCCGTCTGGCGAGGAGAGCAAAGGAAGTTGTGTGAATGAAAGGAAGAAAGAAGGAAATGTGGTTTCTGTTTGTGTGTGATGAGGAAGAGACGGAGTTGGGGAGGCAGCAAGCTCCTGGATCATGCCCTCACTGTGAAGGCAAAGTGGAAGCCATGGATGTTGAGCGGCAGTGCAAGCTCTGCTTTTTGCCCATCTGCTTCAAGATCAAGAGGAAGTATTTCTGCACTTTGTGTGAAAGGCGCTTGGAATTGAATTTCTAGTTCAACAACAAATCTTTGCTTCTGATGATTTCTCAATGCTTCTCTCTCTCTCTCTCTCTCTCTCTCTCTAATATCACAACGAAGCAGGGATTTTTGTATATACGATTTGTGTTTTAGCAAATTTTGTTGAATGGGTTGAGGATTTTAGTTTTTTTTTTTTTTTATTTATTTTGGATGAGGATTTGAGTGCGCCATAGATGCTCTAATTTGTCACATATTTATGAATTGCAGATGAAGATGCCCCTGTTTCCGGTGTAAGATTTTCTGTTTTACACAGAATTTGGAAGAAAATTTAAACCGGGTTTGGGTGCATTTATTGCGAGGACTAAAACTTTTTTGTTTTTTTCTCTTACAAAGGCGAGAGATCCAAAGATGGGTTTTCTTTTTTTTCTGTCTCTCTAATTGTATCCAAAGGCAACAATTGTCCTATACCGGTTGGGTCGAGCTTGTGTCCGGATACCCATTCCCTGGCCCCCATGGCCCCATCCATAACTTCAAATGATTTTCCAAAAACGATCTCTGATTCTCTACAACCACTTCACCACTCATCATAATTCCATTTTCATATCTCTAACTCTATCAATTTTTGGGTGTGAAGATAAGCATTTACCATAGTATCGAAAGTAAGCTCGCTTGCTAATGCATTTTAGGATTTATTAATTTATTTATTTTTTTAACATAAACAAAATCAAAAGCATTAATAAATAATTCAACATAATAAATAATCTGATCTGTAAAATTTTTTTACAAATTAATTGTTAAAAGTGATATATATTTTTTAAACATGTGAAAAATATATATATTATGACGAGAAATCCTTCCAAGGTCAAGGCAGGGACACTTCGTGAACTTACCATAATTAGGTAAATTTCGAATTTCGTATAAAGCGCCATCTCTACACAGATCGGGTAATACTTTAACTTTGTCGGTGAGCTAGTCTCAAAAAATTATTTGCATTTAAGGAGATTCAAAATTTTTTTTTTTTTATTATTACTATCACGAGTAATATTTAAAAAAACATATAAAAATATTTATTTTTTACGTGATATAAATACATTGCACTCTTAAATGCTAGTTTGTAGAAATTCTTAAAGTCATCGGCCATTAAAAAAGGTTTTAGAGAAAAGTCAAAAACATATAAAAGTGGTTAGAGGATTAATAATTACCAACCGACAGTTATTTTAAAATAATATAATAATCACTTAAAGTGATTACAGTTACAGTTAAAAGCAATAATTAGTAACTTTAACTCGTACGCGCCTAATACTTTAAAGCATTAGAAAACAAGCCGTAAAAGCTTTAGGGGTAGTCCGGCTAGACAAGGAGAGGCGGCTACCCAACCTCAGTTAAAGCCGTGCTGCACGAGGGGTTTACTCCTGTATTCTCTCTTTCAATTTCTTATTCGTTTCACACTTTTTTTTCAATTTTTTTTTTTTTTTGGACATCTCCCCCACAAAGAGAGGGAAAGAAGGGAGGAGGATTCGTTTCACACTTTGATTTAAGTTTTGTTATTGTCGCTAAATTTATTTTCATTAAACAAACGGTTGGTTGGGGTTGATTTTGATGGCTAAGTTTGCAATTGCATTAAATTATAAGAGTTTAAATCATAGGACCCACACTGTCATGTCGTGTGCCCCCAATCTCTAAAATTTCTCATCCTCCACCTTTAGCCAACTCATTTTTCTTTGGAAAGAGTTTTCCTCCAAACTGGGTTGAAGGAATTTTCTCCACCCCATCTATAAAAAATGACAAGTGTCCATTTGCATGTGAAGAAGCACATGCATTTTTTAATTGCAAGGACAAAATTGGTATAAGCACATGGATTTTTTATAAATTTTTTCCAGGTTTTTTCCTTGCAATTAAAAAATGCATGTGCTTCTCACATGCAAATGGACACTTGTCATTTTTATAGATAGGGTTGGAGGAAATTCCTTCAACCCAGTTTGGAGGAAAACTCTGTCCTTCCTCTTTTTGTTTTCTTTAACTAATGGTTTGGCTAGAAAGATAGAATATAGTAAATGACTTCATCCTGGGCACCACAAAACTTTGATTAAATTAAGTAATATTATTTAACGGATTGCTATATGATTATTATACGGCTGAGATAATATGCCAATAAGTATCAACCTTTAATCAGCAAAAATTTGTAAAAAATAAAAATTACTATTAGATTGTTTTAATTAATAATTGTACAACAATTTAATAAATTGAATTTTTCATTTCAATACTAGAATTTAAAACTTGGGTTAATGATATCTTAGCTCAAGACTAGAATTTTATTGATGACAATTTTTTAGGAAAAAATAAAAAGTTTCGACAAACATAGCCTAAAGCTATGAACTTACAAGTCTTCTATGACCTAATCAACCGTATACCTATGTATGATTCCGATTATAGATAAGATGTTCGGATTGCTCCCTCCTCCCATGGCAGCAATGGGCTTCTTTTAAGTTCTGGAGAGATAAAAGAGGTTATTGAAAAGATATTTAAGAAGATCAAGATAGAAATTCTCTAGTTCCTTCCTCTTGTGCGGCGGACATATAAAAAAAAAACTTAAAAGCCTTTTTAAAAAATAGAAAATATATATATATACTTCAATTATCACCTAAATGTAAGGATTGCCACGATATCCTATGTCTTAGATCCTTTTAATTTCACTCTTGGGTTAAAT
Organism: Betula pendula; assembly: GCA_900184695.1. NCBI lineage: Eukaryota > Viridiplantae > Streptophyta > Magnoliopsida > Fagales > Betulaceae > Betula > Betula pendula. The sequence continues at coordinate 68,532 of FXXK01001635.1, read as the reverse complement.
CAAACGGCTAAGGTTGTTTGAATCTCGTTCAATTGTTGCTCGAAAAAATAGTGAAACTATCGATCCTTTCAAACTTACAAAACAACAAGACGAAACAGTAAAAAGTCTATTTCCTTCCGTGAAACAAAACAAATCTGCCTTTTTTTTTTTTTTTTTTTTTTTTTTTACGCAAAAAAGACCTCTCTTTGGAATGTTCTCAAAGTGGGAAAATATTTACCGGTAAATATATATGACAGTCCACAGTGCATCAACCTGGGCCTTGTGAAAGTGAGACCCATAACTGATAAAAAATATTTTATTTTATTTTATTATTATTATTTTTTTTACTTCTGAACCATGCCAGGCTGATGAGATGATGTATATCAGGCCTCAATATTTACAGTGTGACCCTCATGCTTTTTTCCTTAGTGGAGGATTAGGTATAGGAGGACCCTTTGGGTTGAAGTTGTGGGCTTATTGGGAAGCTTTTCTCGTGGAGTTGCTGACAGTGACAGGCAATGTAGGCTGGTTCTTTTGTTTAATCTTTTTTGTGTCTGATTTCTTTGGAGCCTGGTGGGGTTTCAAGTTTGTAATGCTGTGATTGATTTTCATTGCAGTATCGTTTCCCACAAGCAAAGAGAGGTCTGTTAAAAAAAAAAAAAGGCTTTATTTATAGAGATTAAATATGATTTAAATTTAATATAATCATAAATAAATTCTTTAATTTAGAGCGATTGAACCACATTAAATCCCTATATTTAAGTAATTTAATCTTCATCTTCCACGTGAAATTCCTAATTTCAGAATAACCCAAATATACTCTATTTTAAACACCTTTAAAACGTGTGCTAAGAGGATGGGAAATCAGGACACTCTAATCCCAGACCCTTGGTTCTCATGTCTGAATTTGATCATAAAACAAACATAAATAAAAGAGAATTCAACCCATATAGCATCATATATAAGGTGCATTTTTTTTTTTTTACCAGAAAAAAAAAGAAAAAGAAAAAGAAAAAAAAAAGTCACATTTTGTAACATAACTTAATTCATTCGAGTGAGGAGTCGATTTTGTGAACAGACCGGGAGAAGGCAAGAATATCATCAGGAGCTTTTCCTCCGCCGCCGCCGCCACCGCCACCCTCAGTAATGATGGACTCACGAATCAATGTCTTTGCTATTGGATCGAGCCCCGTCGTCTCCGCCGTGCTTTCAGGACGTCGACCGCCATCATCCTTCTTCTTTGTTTCTTCGTCTTCCTTGTTCTCCGGCTGCTCCCTTATCTCTTTATTCGCCTCCATCCTTCACTGTGTGTTCGTACGGCTGACCCTCTTGAACCTTACCGGGACTTTATCTTCGCAGAATAGCAGATCTGTAGACTGGACACGTGTCTGCTGTTGAACTGATGCTGGCACCTCTCGCATGCAAAATGGGAGGGAGCTACACGTTGGACAATTCTGTTGATATTATCCAAAAATCTACAGAAAATGAAAATTAGATGAAATCAGTACTCCTTTGGAGCTTTAATTGAGTGATGTATTTAATGTTAGGATATGTGCAATCGATTGCGATTGTGGTTATTGAGTAATAATCGTAATCGCAATTAAGATTTTCAGTTGGTCTCATTTTAGTAATCGAAATCAAAACTAGGGTCTCGATTGCGGTTGCTAATAACCAGTTTCAATATCGGTAATAAACTGATTATTAACCGGTAACCGATTTTTATATTATGGGTCATTTTTTAATTTTTTTTTACCTTTTTTTGAACTATTTTAAACTCACTTTTCAATTCTTTTTAAAGCTATTTTATAGTCCCATAAAATAAAATTAGAAATGACATTAAAATAACACATAAACTTAATAAAAAAAATAAAAATAAAAAATTACATAGAAAAAATAACAACATTACAAATTCCTTAGCATGTATGCATAAATAAAAATAACAATATATATTACAAATCTCACGACATTACAAATTCCTTAATATGCATAAATAAAAATAACATTATAAATCCCACAAGGTCTCAAAGTGTGAAGTGGTGTCGGCGTGGAAGGAAAAGAACAAAGAAAAAAGGGAAGGAAATGTTTGTGAGAAACTCATGCAGAAAAAGAACACCGAAAGTGGCGTGGAAAGAAAAGGAAAAAAAAAAGAGAGTTAAGACTGGAAAGAGGCATCGGTGTGGAAGGAAAAGGGAAAAGCAAAAGAGAGAAGGAAAAGAAAAAGAGTTAGAGTTTACCGGTTTTTTTTTTTTTTTCCTTAGGCTTAGGTGTTAAATTAATTTTTAAAATATTATTTTATATATATCTTTATATATATAACCGGTTTTTCAAAATAAAAAACCACAACTGCAATCGGATAAAATCGGCCTAGCCGATTATCCGATTGCGATTTTTTTTTCGGTTTTTCAATTTTCTAGTTTGTCCGGTTATCTTGTTATTTCCGGTTAATAACCGCCTCGCTTGTACACTCCTACTAATTATTAAGATTTTGTAATTCAAGTTAATTATGTTAGGTTTTTGATTGGCTTATTGAGGCCCAAAACAAATGCTTTTGTAATTTGTGGTTGGGTAGATTTGTATTTAGGATTTGGATTGAAAATTGCTCAAGAAAATTAAGTACATGAAACTCCGTTCACAGGCTTGTCTGCTGATGTCTAGATAAAATACTTAAGTAGTGAGTTTTGTCTGCTAGTTCGTCTACTGAAATCCGGACGATTCCCAGACAAGCTGGCTTGTTCGTTCATATCCAGACATCTTTGGAGAAACATAAGGTTTCATCTATTGGGACATTCACACATGTCCGGACGAATTTGAAAAACAAAAGCTTTCATCTGCTGGTGTCCAAAGAGCTTACTGTTTTTAAGGATTGAAACCCTTAAAGATGTCCGAACGCCTCATTAAGCGTTGCAATTTTTTGGTAGTTTTGAGAGGACATTACAAATTGCATGTTTGTTTAAGAATGAGTATGTGTACTTTTTTCTTGATTTTTTATTTGACAACATTACCTATTTTTCAAGAAACCAAAAATATAATTTAAATACATATTAAAAATTTTGTATCAAATCTATGAATTATTAATAATTTAAAAGGCAAAATACAATCTTAAATCCTTATTATATGAAACAAAGAATCTATGGAATAAATATATGTGTATTATATTTGAGTAAAGCTACATATTATATCATTATTCTACCCCATTCTAGCTAATGAGGTAGTGTCTATTCCCAATATATATATATATATATATAATTTTTTTTGTTCTTTCTGTAGCACTGCCCATCAACATTGATGTATATATATATATAGTATAAAATATTCCTCATTATATTTTAGTCTCCCTTCTATCTATAATTTTATAATTATTTATATGTATAACTTATTTATAATAATCCATGGAACGTTAAAGTTGAGATCTTTATTATACCAATATACATTTTTTGTTTTTTTATATATAAAAATAGCTATTCTAGACTTCTAGTACGAAAAGCACGTTCTCTTAATCATTTAAAAAATATAAGGAAATAGGAGAGGGCAATTGTGGTTCACTTTTGCACTCACGTGACCAGTACTCCAACTGCCAAGATACATCAGTTTTTTGTCACGGGTGTACAAACAGTGGCAAAGATGGCGTTTCCGGTGGAAAATCATTTTCAATCTGCGCTGTAGAACGGGACAATATGGTGATTGTAGCTGAGCAAGACAGATTGGGCCCATCAAGTATTAAACGTTGGAAACGGACGGCACGTGGGTGTGGGGGAGATCTGTAGCAAAAATAAAAGAAAATGGTGAGGAGTACGTAGTTTGGGGAGGGGGGAGTGCTGTGAAAAAGGGGAAGAATGCCATGGAAGAGATGTCAGAACGGAATTTTGAAGTAGCGGCGGAGGCTGAGGCTGGAGTTTAGCCCCGTCGATCATCATGAGTCTTACCAGCTGGAACCACCTGAGGCTTGAAAATCCATAGACAGTTCATGATCTTTGCCAGGATGGTGGCGAAGGAAAAGAGAACCCATTTTTTTGTTTCTTATAAAAACAAAAATACGTTGTTGACATTGGAATTTGTTGCGAATAAAAATTGGCTTTAATTAGGGAAAAGTACATTTTACCCCCCTGATGTATCCACCCATTGGCACTTTAGCCCCAATGTTTAAAAAGTGACATTCGACCCCCTAATCTTGACGACGTTTGCAAGTTAGACCTTCCGTCCACATTTTCTGTTATTTTTGACGGAAATATGCTACGTGTCGCGTTCCTATTGGTCTGACATGTCAAAAATAACAGAAAATGTGGACGGAAGGTCTAACTTGCAAACGTCGTCAACATTAGGGGGGTCGAATGTCACTTTTTAAACATTGAGGGCTAAAGTGCCAATGGGTGGATACATCAGGGGGTAAAAGGTACTTTTCCCCTTTAATTACTTAACCCAATTGGGAGGAGTGGAGGTTGGCTTTATTATGGAAGGATGATTGTATTATTGAGATTCAAAATTATTCTGTTACGGTTCATATTGAATTAGGACTGTGGTCTATAATTCTTGCCTAACTTTCTTTAGTGTTTTGATGAGAGTAGGGGTGTACAATCGGTTGCGGCTGCGGTTATTGGTTAATAACTACAACCGCAACCGGGGTTCTCGATTTCTCTATTTTTAGCAACCGCACGGGGTCCTCGATTTCTCTATTTTTAGCAACTGGAACCAGGGTCCCGATTCCGATTGCTAATAACTGGTTACCGTTTTTATTGTATGGGTCTATTTGTATTTTTATTTTTACCTCTTTTTTTGCTATTTTAAACTCTCAATTCTTACATACAATGATACTTCAACAATTATAATTTCCAAGAGTAGAAAATATGCTAAGTTGCTAACAACAATCAAATAGGCAGGGGCTGATTTTAGAAATAGGCAGGGGTTGAAAGTCTGAAACGTGAGCTAGCCCCTGCCTATTTCTAAGTCAGCCCCTGCCTATTTTCTAAAATCAGTCCCTGCTCATTTCTAAAATCAGCCCTACCCATTTCTGGATTACCCTTTTTGAAGTTCCTAACTTCCTACTTATAAACAACTACTGGCTGGCAACATAATAAAAAAATTTCAAGGTATTCGATCTACCCAGAACCACTTCTGCTTATAGCACTACAAAAATCGGAATTTTGAGAAGGAAAGGAACGGTATTTAAGCAAATGGGCACCCAAAAAACGCAACTTTATGAAGTGGGTATCAAAAGAATTGGCCAAAAAACGATATTTGGAGAATATGAAGCAAATAATCGTCGTCGACTAGTCTTGGTCCGTGAAGCTCGGTGTGAATCTGTGGCGTGGATCTGTGAACTTGACCATGCGGCGTGCGGAATGCGGCGTGTGGCGTCCACTAAAAGTGAAGAGAGAGCCGAGAGGAGCCGGGGTTGGCTGAGGGAGAGAGTGAACTCAGTGAAGAAACAGAGGGAGGGAGAGAGTGAGGGGGGAGGTCTGAACGGAAAGAAAAGAATTAAAAAGAAACAGGGAGAAAGAGAAGGAGGCGTCGGTTGAAAGGAAAAGAAAATAAAAACGTATCCTTATTTTTTTAGGTTTAGGGTAAAATTAATATATAAATATATTTTATATATATATATTAAAACCAGTTACTCGGTTATCCGGTTAGTAACCAATTTTTTCAGAATAAAAAACAGCAACTGCAACTGGCCTAGCCGGTTATCCGGTTGCGATTTTTTTCGGTTTTTTCGGTTTGTCCGGTTTCCCGGTTATTTTTGGTTATCCGGTTTTTTCCGGTTAATAACCGCCCGGCTTGTATACTCCTAGCTGAGAGTAGTATTTGTCTTTGTCTTTTATTGGGTTTGTCTTTACTTTCTATGTTAGTCTTTATATTTCCTTAAAAGGAGCCTTACGTCTTCTAGTCCAAGTCAGAATTGTATTTCCATATCAGGAGCCTTAGGTCTCCTAGTTCAAGTCAGGTTAGGATTATGAATCCTAACCCTAGCCTTTGTCGATTCTAACATTTATTTAAAGCACGGTTTGCAATAAAGTTAAGCATAGAATTATTCAACAATTCAGCACTTGTGTTGAGAGGTTTGAGGTCCCTCTAAGGACTCATCCTGCTAACTATCCTGTCCAACGACCTATTATGAGGTCTGTTTCTCAAACTCGTAACAACTTGGTATCAAAGCCAATAATGTCTTTCACGTCGTTGTCGCCTTCAGAGGAACGGTTGGAGACTAAACTCAATTCTGAGATGAGGGATATGTGGGAACTCTTTGCAGCCATGAGTTCCAAATTCGACCACGTTATTGAGGATCGACGCACCAACTCAGGGAATGGGTCTCACAACCGTAACGGACGGACACGGTTAACCCAAACAGGTTTGGGCACAAGCGGCTCAACATCACCCAAAATAACAAAGTTAGATTTCTCATGTTATCGTGGCAACGAAGATCCAACTAGTTGGATTTGTCGGGTCGAACAGTTCTTTGAATTTCATGGAACGAATGAGGAGGAGAGGCTATCCTTGGCAGCCTATCATCTAGAAGGAGATGCCCAGCTATGGTATCAAATCTTTCATAAAGGGGAAACAAAGGAGATATCCTAGAACGCCTTGAAAGAAGGCCTTCATGCCAGGTATGGGCCAACCCTTTATGAGGATTTTTTTGGTGATTTATCTAAACTACAACATGATGGATCGGTGCGGGACTATCAAGCTCAATTTGAATGACTTCTAAGTCAAGCGGGCAAACTGTCTCTTAAGCATCAACTGGGGTGTTTTATCAGTGGACTCAAGGACACCATACGCACGGAGGTTCAAGCTTCATGGCCCACAAGCCTCACCATTGCCGTGGGTTTAGCACGGCTGTAAAAAGCCAAGCAGCAAGCCCAACGCCGGAGCACGCTGCCTGAGCCCCGAAAACCCCCCAATCTGCCGCCCTTGCCATCACCGACATTAACCCGGACCCCAAAACCCCATATCAAACATTTCACATAAGAAGAATTGAAGGACAGAAGGGAGAGAGACTTGTGTTTTAATTGTGATTAGAAATTCATACCTGGTCATCGGTGTGCCAAACTATTTTGGCTTGAACTGAAGGAAGATGGCGAAGGATCTGTCACAGAAAGGGGCGACGATGATAGTCTTGAATTTTTTGAAGAGGAGGAGGAGGCACAACCCGCAATCTCTCTACATGCCATCACCAGGATTCAAGGTCTCCGCACGATGAGGTTGAATGGAACTGTGGGCTGCTGCAAAATGGTGCTTCTCGTTGACAGTGGTAGCACACACAATTTCATCAGCTCTGTAGCCGCTCAGAAGATGGGTATCACACCAAAGGCAGCTGGGAAGATGGAAGTGCTCGTGGCCAACAGTGAGAAACTTTTCAGTGGGGGAATCAGCCGAGAAGTCACCATCATGCTTGGGGGATTCCCATTCACGGTGGATTTCTATGTGCTAGAAATTGAGCGTTGTGAGGCTGTACTTGGAGCTGTTCGGCTAAAGACATTAAGACCCATTTTGTGGGATTTCTCCAGCTTGTGGATGAGTTCGTATGTGGCGTGGAAACAAGATCCTGTTGCAAGGAATTTCAACGCTTGGAGAAAAATTTGTGGATGGGCACAAATTCCTTAAGATGTTGTGTGGCTGCTGCAGGGGAGCCGTGTTGCAGCTCAAAGCTGTACACTTAGGAGAAAAAGAAGAAAAAAAGGAAGAAGTGGCTGCCGACATTCAGACCCTATTGGAACAATATTCAATGTTATTTCAAGAGCCCAAAGGCCTTCCTCCAACACGAGCCCATGACCACCAAATCCCAATTTTGACTAGACAAGGCCCAGTCAGCGTTCGGCCTTATCGATATCCCTTTTTATCAAAAGAACGAGATTGAACGGCAAGTTTTCGCTTTGTTAAAATCCGGAGTTGTAAAAGCTAGTACAAGCCCATATTCCTCGTCCGTGCTATTGGTAAAGAAACATGATGGATCATGGCGACTATGCATGGACTATCGGGCTTTAAATCAAATTACGGTAAAAGACAAATTTTTCATCCCAGTTATTGATGAGCTTCTCGATGAGTTACATGGGCCTCACGTTTTTTCCAAATTGGACCTATGCTCAGGCTACCACCAGATCCGAGTCAATCCATCAAATATTGAGAAGACAGCATTTCGGACCCACCATAGGCATTATGAATTTCTAGTAATGCTGTTTGGCCTCACAAATTCCCCACCATCCTTTCAGGCTTTAATGAATGATATCTTCCAAAAGGTACTCCGAAAATTCGCTTTGGTTTTCTTTGATGACATATTAATCTGTAGTAAAAATTGGGCGGAGCACCTCTAGCACGTGGCTCATGTTTTTGACATCTTGTTAACCCATCAACTATTTGTGAGGAGGGACAAATGTCAGTTTGGCAAGGCAGAGGTGTGTTATCTGGGCCACATTATTTCTCCTCAGGGGGTGGCAATGGATCTTAGAAAAATTGAATCAGTTATGGGATGGCCCAAGCCCAATACCCTCAAGGAATTGAGAGGGTTTCTAGGCCTCCTAGGATATTATTGCAAATTCGTCCAAAATTATGGGGCTATTGCCAAACCCCTAACAGAGTTACTTAAAAAGAGTTACTCTAAAATTATTGACAACTCAAACCGAAGAATCCTTTAAGGAGTTAAAGCTCGCCATGACTCAGGCTCCAGTGTTGGCTTTACCTGACTTTTTCAAACCCTTTGTAGTGGAATGCGATGCTTCGGGGCAAGGCATTGGGGCAATACTGTTACAAGAATATAGACCCATAGCTTATTTTAGCAAAGCTATCAAAGGGCAAGAGTTAGCTCTATCTACCTACGAGAAGGAGATGCTGGCTCTGGTCTCAGCTGTCCAAAAGTGGAGGCCACATTTATTGGGCTCAAAATTCATTGTTTGTACTGATAAAAAAAACCTGAAATTTCTTTTGAATCAAACTATATCGACTATGGCCCAGCAGAGATAGTTGGTGAAACTATTGGGATATGATTATGAAAATTGAGTACAAGCGGGGAAAACAAAATTCAGTTGCAAATGCCTTATCCAGGATGGAGGGCCCAAAAACATTGATGGCTATTTCTCAACCAGTACCCCACTGGTTCGAACCTGTCCAAGACAAAATTCGCTCTAGTTCCGACCTACAAGCTTTGGTGTCAAGAATACAAGAAGGGGAGGCGGTGAGCCCTTGGGAATTCAAGGAGGGTTTAATTTTCTTTAAGGAATAGGTATATCTTCCTAACACCTCCTCTCTCATCTAGCCTAATATCGTAGAAATACATGGGAGCACACATGAAGGTTTTTTTAAAACCATGAAAAGCCTTAAAACGATTTTTTATTGGCCCAATATGAAAAAAAGGGTCAAGGCTTTTATAAAACAGTGCGACATATGTCAGAGGCATAAAACCGAAACCATTATGCCATCAGGGCTCTTGCAACCATTGCCCATACCCACTAAAATTTGGGCTGAGGTCTTCATGAATTTTGTTGATGGCTTACCAAAGTCTCATGGGAAATCTACTATTTTTGTGGTCGTTGATTGACTGACAAAGTATATCCACTTCATTCCCATAAGTCACCCCTATACGGCCCTCCAAGTCGCCAGGGTTTACTTTGATAACATTTTCAAATTGCATGGAATGCTAGAGTCCATTGTGTGTGATCGGGATCCAACTTTCAAAAGTCATTTCTGGACTAAATTATTTTCCTTGCATGGGACTAAATTCAATTTCAATTCAGCCATCACCCACAAACTGACGAACAGACAGAAGTCCTCAATCGTATGATGGAGATGTACTTAAAGATATCTGACAAGCTCCAAGCCTAAGGAATGGGTTACATGGCTACCATGGGTTGAGTATTGTTACAATACTAGCACTCATTTGGCTCATAATTGAACTTCTTTTGAACTAGTATATGGACAACCTCCTCCCACCTTGTTATCATATGTTAAAGGTACTGCTCAAGTGGAAGCCATTGAAAGAACCTTGGAGGAACGTGATCAGTTACTCGGGGAGGCCAAGGAGCGGTTGCTTAAGCACAACATCAAATGACACAAATTTACAACAAGCACCACAAGGAGAAGCAGTTTTCCATAGGAGATTGGGTCTATTTGAAATTACAACCCTACCGACAATCTTCTGTGGCATCACGTAGCAATGCCAAGTTAGCAACTAAATGCTATGGTCCATTTCAGATTTTAAAAAAAAAAAAAAAATTGGACCGGTGGCTTACTTACTCGATTTGTCTAAGGAGTCCAAGTTGCATCCTGTTTTTCACATATCTGTCCTTAAACAATATGTTGGAACCGCATAACCTACACAAACTAAGCTTCCAGAACCTCTTGATTTGCCAGTCCAACCACAAGCTGTGATGGAACAGAGGGTGGATAAAGGAATGTCTGAAGTACTAGTGTATTGGGCAAGTTACTCCTCAGCAGATGCTTCTTGGGACCAGAAGACTGACTTCCTTTCTCGCTTTCCAAATTTTTTTCCTTGAGGGCAAGGACAGGTTTTAAGAGGGGAGGAATGTTACGGTCCATATTGAATTAGGACCGTGGTCCCTAATTCCTGCCTAACTTTCCTTAGTGTTTTGCTGAGATTAGTATTTGTCTTTGTCTTTATTGGGTTTGTCTTTACTTTCTATGTTAGTCTTTATATTTCTTTAAAAGGAGCGTTACGTCTCCTAATCCAAGTCAGAATTTTATTTCCATATTAGGAGCCTTAGATCTCCTAGTCCAAGTCAGGTTAGGATTATGAATCCTAACCCTAGCCTGTGTCGGTTGTAACCTTTATTTAAAGCACAGTTTGCAATAAAGTTAAGCATAGAATTATTCAACAATTTAGCACTTGTGTTGAAAGGTTTGAGGTCCCTCTAACGACTTCAACGTAACCATAGGGAGGTCACGCAGGACTCATCCTACTAATTTTCCTGTCCAGCAACCTATTATGATGTCTGTTTCTTAGGCTCGTAACATATTCTTGTTGTCATATTAATGCAATCATTACAATGCCCCTTGAAAATATTTGATGTGAAAATTCACGGGATTTTATGGACATCCAGACAAGGCAAAGAGAGGTGAATCATGGGAATTGTTGCAACACCTACAAAAATTTTTCCCATACCCGTGGCTTGCTGTGGGGGACTTCAACGAGATTGTGCATCAGTTAGAAAAATATGGTACCACCTTGCGTAATGAAAAACAGATGGAGTCTTTCAGAAATGCATTGGAGGACTGTCAGCAACTTGGGTTTCCAAGGACCTATTTTGACATGGAGTAATAAAGGAGGTGATGGAACCTTTACAAAAGAATGTCTTGACCATGCGGTAGCAAATAAGGAGTGGTGTGATAGGCATAGTGCAGTGGAAGTTTTGGTGATGGAAGCAAGAAGTTCATACCACATGCCTTTATTGGCATCTTTTTCAAAGAAAACATACAATGGTAGAAGACATAAGCAGGGATTTAAATTTGAAGCCAGCTAGACCATGGATGAGGAATGCAGTGAAAGAATAAATATGGCATGGAGTCAGCTGGTCACCAATGAAACCTCAATGATGCGAGCCCAAAAAAAATTGGATATCTGTCAGAGAGAATTAACAAGGTGGAGTTCAAAAAAAATCGAAAGGCTAGAGGTCAAGCTACAGGCAAAAACTACATTATTGGCAGAACTGCAAAAGCACGAAAATTCGAATAACTTAGGAGAAATAAAAAAGGCCCAAGAGGAGATTGATATCCTGCTGGAGCAAGAAGATAGGTGGTGGAAGCAAAGAGTAAAAAAACACTGGTATACACATGGAGATCAGAATACTAAATTTTTTCATGCCTAGGCCAAGCACCGCAAGAAAATAAATACCATTTGGAAAATTGAAGATGAGAGGGGACAATTGTGTACAGAGCCAGAAGATATCAGTTCTGCCTTCCCCGAATATTATAAAAATCTTTTCACCTCAACAGGGCATGTGGGGGTGGAGGATTGTATCATAGGTGTTGAAGCGAGGGTGACCATGAATGAACAACTGCTGAGATCTTTCACAGAGGAAGAAGTTTCATGTGCTTTATCTCAGATGCAATCGTTAAAGTACCCGAGTTCGGATGTTTTTTAGCTTGCTTCTATCAAAAATACTGGAGTACTTTTGGCAAAGAGGTATGTCAAGCTGTTCTGGGTTTTTTAAATTCTAGTGTTTTAAACGTTTCCCTCAATTCTACGAATATTGCTTTGATTCCAAAGATGAAGTCCACATCAAGAGTGACAGAGTTCCAGCCAATTAGTTTGTGCAATGTCATGTACAAACTAATATCTAAGGTTCTTGTGAATAGGCCGAAGAAAATATTGCCTGCTATTATTTCCAAGAATCAGAGTGCTCTTGTTCTAGGGAGATAAATAACGGATAATATTCCTATAGCTTATAAGCGCTCCATACTATGCAGTCCCGGATGTAGAGGAAGAATGGCTTTATGGTGCTTAAACTTGATATAAGTAAATCGTATGATAGGTTGGAATGAGACTTTCGAGAGGCAATAATGAAAAAGTTGGGTTTTGCAGACAAATGTGTGGGACTTGTTATGGCCTGTGTTAAATCAATAAGTTACTCGGTGCCGGAAGAATTATCCCTACCAGAGGGATCATACAAGGTGATTATATTTCTCCATATCTCTTCAATTATGTGTGGAAGGTTTGAGCTCTCTAATCCACAAAGCGGAAGAAAATAATTTATTGCCATGGATTCCTATTACTATAGGGGGTCAAAGCTGAGTCACCTATTTTTTGCCGATGATAATATTTTGTTCTGTAGAGCTACTGCTGTGGAAAGGCATGAGTCAGATCTTGATAGCAATTTATAAAAAGGCATCGGGACAGAAGCTCAACATGGAGAAAATGTCTATCTTTTTTAGTAAGGGGACGCACCGAGAAGCCACGGAATACATTCTTTCTCAAGTAGGTGCCTAGGTATCTACAAGTTCTGAAAAATATTTGGGTTTACCCGCAATTGCTGGGCAGTCGAAAACTCATACTTTCAAGGGCATTAAGGAGCAGATAGGGGGGGCGGATTAAAGGGTGGAAGGAAAAATTCCTTTCGCATGCAGGCAAAGAAATCCTAATTGAGGCAATCATTCAAGCAACTCCTACATATAGCATGGGTGTATTCCAATTGCCTAAAGCATTATGTCGCAAAATGAATTCACTGATGCTCCGATTTTGGTGGGGGTCGATGGAGAACGTTACAAAGATCGCTTGGATGAGCTGGGCAAAATTCGGGTGTTCCAAATCTTTAGGTGGCCTGGGATTTTGAGAACTAGAGTGCTTTAATAGAGTTTTGTTGGCAAAGCAAGGGTGACGATTAATCCAAAGGCATGATACATTGGTATCACAATTATTTAAGGATAAGTACTGCCCAAATGAGAATTTTCTAGAGTTTGCATTGGGGTGGAAGCCCTCTTATGCATGACGCAATATTTGGCAATCGAAGGACCTCTTAAAGGCTGGGCTGGTGTGGCGCATGGGCAATGGAGCTCAGATCAGAATTTGGGAGGACAAATGGCTCCCAAATCGGGCCCCTCATGTGGTGCAATCCACGATCCAGATACTGGATAGGCAGGCAAGGGTCAAAGAGCTCATCGATGAAGACACAAGATGGTGGAATGTGCCGCTTATTATGGAGATTTTTTCCGCAGAGGAGGCTGAAAAAATATGTAGTATGCCTATAAACCCCACTGGAATGTTTGACAAACTTATATGGAGTGGTACATTAAATGAGAATTTTTCTGTGAAGAGCACCTACCATTTGGAAAAGAATATGCATCTACAGGAGTTAGGGGAATGCTCTCGTGCCTTTAAATTTAGCAAGTTTTGGACTGAGCTGTGGGCTTTACATGTCCCTGGAGTGGTGAAAGTTTTCTCTAGGAGGCTTACAATAACCTGCTAGCAACCAAAGAAAACATCTTTTTTTTAAAAAAAAAAGTGACGCCTGATCCTTTGTGTCCAATTTGCGGGGTGGCGGTGGAAACTACATGTCATATTTTGTGGAGCTGTCCTTCCTCATTTGATGTATGGGGTGGATGTCCTAGTAAAATTCAAAAATGCTTTAGCGGAGGTGATGATTTTTTTATGTGGTCGTTGTGCTTCCGAACATGCTTGATAGGGAAGATGTTTAATTATTAACGACAATTGCTCAGAGTATGGCTCTGTCGCAATACTGTGGTCTTTGGGGGCGATTTTTAAAATCCTGTTCAGCTTGTCAAAAACGCTACGGAGGCTGTGGAAGACTTCTATCCGGCGGAACAGCAGGCAAAAAAATGCGAAGGTAAGATCACAATGTCCCGTAGTCCCACGATGGAAGGCCCCGCGGGTGTATGAAATTAATTGAAATGCGGCAATAGATAAATCCCAAAATGATGGGTGTGGGTGTCATTGTTAGAGAGTCTTGACAGCTTTGCACTCCTCAAAGATGCTTATCACTGACCCAGCCATAGCGGAGGCATGCGCAGCTTGGCAAGCGATGTTATTCGACAGACCTAGGGCTACACAATGTTCTACTGAAAGGTGGCTCTGGCAATAGCACAAGCCTTTCATAAGGACAACGGTCCTGACAAAGGTATGGTAATTTGAATGAAGAATCAAAGAGTATTCTACACGGTTTCAAGTCATGGTTTGACAGCACATCTGTTAGCAAAGACGACTCTTCAGACCCTTACGAAGAAAATTTAGATGGAAGAATACCCTGCTGTTCTACATGATATTGTAACCACTGAAAGATGTATGGTCTAATTTTGTTGGAATGAAATGCTGAACGTTCACATTAAAAAAAAAAAAGGAATATCCATAATCCAAAACCTCCAAAGAGATTCGCTGATGACCAAAATGCTACCAAAATTATTGGGTAAGACGAACGAAAAGCACAACATACAAAGATTCAGACCTAATGGCAAAACCAAAAGATTGAAAAAACAAAAGAGAGAATAAATGCATGCCAGAATATATAGAGAAAAACCAATCTTAAATTTTCAACAAAAAGAAAATCTGAAACCCATTTCAAACTAGCAAACTGCGAAAAAGCACATACTCTAACGATACCGTTACGTTGACAAAAGAGAGGACTTTAGTCTCATAACTTCGATGAACAAAAAGACAACAGGTAGAATCACAAAAATTTTAATAGGATTATATCCTCAGCATAAACCTAATTCATCCTGCGGATGAGCTCATTGATGTAAGCTTCACGATTTCCAGCATCACCTCCTTCAACATAGTGATTCCTCTTCTTCTTCAAACCACCCAGTGGTGCCTTGAGCTTGAATGGCCATAAGAAATTGTTTGCCTCCTTGAAGTGGGGTCCAACAGTCAAAATCTCATGGATAAGATCTTCCACACAAATAATTCCATGCTTACCCAAAGCCTGTGATTGCAAAATCACAATGTTAAGCGACCAATTGTAGTATCCAATATATTGATTTAGTCTAAAGTAATGATTATTTGATAGACTACTATATAATTGTCAAACAATTGGAATGACGTGTTTCTATTTTTTTTTTAAAGTGTTAATGCAATAGTTGATTTTTCACTGCCATATTATCAAGTTGTACGGCAATCAAATACCAGTCTACTAAATAGCATTACTTTTTAATATATAGGCCACAAACCTGTTCGATAATTGAATTGTCGGTCAAACCAATTCTTTGCTTGTTAAGTTTACCATATCCCCTTTTGTATATCAATTCTCTGACACTCTTCAAATTGGGATACCTGAAATTATCAACTTTATATTAACAAGACATTGAGCATAAGAGGACATCTAGATAGCCTCCAGATTGCACATTACAAAGAAAAACAGTAAGAAAGATAAATGCATACCCATAAGTCACATATGGCTCAACTCTGTGCAGCATATTCACTGTCGCTTTGTTTACTTTCAGAAAGACACCATTGAATATCTGCAACCACCAAAGGTAGATAATTGGATACAACTACCTTTTATTTGAAACAAATATTAGAGAAGTAAACAATGCAAAGGAGATATATTCTACAAGATAACTCCTGAAATACACATCCTGAATGGGATAGCAGGCCACTAAAAATTCGGTGTCAAGGGATCACCTCCCTAAGAACTTGAACGAATCAAAATAGGGAATGAAGAGAAGTTGCAGGTGAAAGAAAAACACCTAGGACATCTTGAAGCCTCTAAATAGCAATAAAAAGCAGAACTCTTAAAGTTAAACACAACCATCAAGTCATCTTTCTAGATCAGTCTACCCAAAGACAGCATTACCTAAAATCTCAAACAAGATCATAATGCATTGCACCAAGACCCCAAAATCCATTCTATAGACAGAAAACCAAATATGGGCAGGACATTCACCTACAAGCCCAGATCCCTCAAAAAGCACTAAATCATTCTGACCATCCAATAATAAAACAGAACAAATAGGCCAAGAATAAGTGCAGCCATGAGTCCACAACTGAACAAGTCTCCCCAAGGACACTTTTTCATTCGTTAATTTAATGATATTTCGGAAAAAGGAACCCGCTAATGTTTTTTTTTGTAAGTGAATCCGCTAATGTTAACCAAGAGAGTTTCAGTACTTGGATTGAGCTACATGTCAGTATATAAAATGCTAAAAAATGCACATTTGAAATTTACTGATTCAAACGCCTTTTCCGTACACACACATGCACAATTATTACTGCAAATACCATGATAGACTAGAGAAATGAGTCTTACAAAATAGTCAACAAAGGGAAACATCAATTTCTCAACCATGTTCCATAAGGAATGGGTAAATTCACAGAATACCAGTCCTAGAGGCATTGAACAAAGCAATATAGCTTTCTTATTCTATGGGCGTTGATAGTTCCACCTATTTGCTCAATTAAGACACCCAAACAGACAATAACCATAACAGCCCAAGATGACAAGCAAAGAACTCATTCCGTTTCATACATGCAGGAAAAGTGCCATTTCTAGAAATTCAAATGATAACTAGGACATCCCACGTTCTTCAACAACTCTTAGGCCACACCAGAAAATTAAAAATCTCAAGAAAGAAGCACATAGACTTCACTTCATTACACATGGATGAAAAATTAAAATGTTTTGTTTGCAAAATTATGCAGAATTACTGAACTGTAAAAAAAAATAACATAAATTTATAAAATCAACCTGATTTAAACTATCATAATTCATAGCATGCACACAATTCAATAGAAAACCAAACTCAAACAGAAAGCATCTCATAATTTTCCAGAAGCTCACTCATTCTTCTAGCGATGCTATGTTTGCTTCCTATCCCTTCTTTCACTTTGTTTTGCAAAATCAACTATTAAAGAAACAAAGAAGCATAGACATCTGGGCATAAAATCCATAATTTTTCTTAAAGAAGGGCATAGAATTGAAGATAAAATTGGTTGGTGGTAGGCCACCTTTTGCTTACCCTATTAACACAAACAAATTGTATTAATGACGCTTAGAATTAAACATCTGAAAGCACCAAGCGCAAAGACAAAGATTGGACTACAGGATGGCTTCATAATTACCCTATTAAAGGCATCATATATAATGGAAATCCTGATACAAAGAGTATTTGGATGTGTGGTGTTACCTGTCTCAAACGCAAAAGCTGCAAAATCTTCCTGCTCTTAGGGTCCATGGCATTGATACTGAAAGTTTCAAAATTTACAACAGTCAGAATCAACAAAATGGCATCAAGAATATAAGTACAAGAATCACAGCAATACCATGAATGGCATACCCGCGGATCCTGATAATGAACAAGAGCTTGGCTTCTGGGTCAACATAAAACCCTCCCTTAAGTTTTGCCTCGCGCTTCAACCGAATCAGCTCCATTTGCTAATAAAAATATTTAGAGAAACCGTTTCAGCAAATCGAATACCAAAACAGAGATATCAAACTATCAAAGCACACATCAAGCACTAACTATAACTATGACTTCCTATACCTTTTCATCGTACTCCTTTGCATAGAGTTTTGCTCTTTTATAAATGAGCTTCCCGTTCTCAGTCCTTTTCTTCTTTGCAGCTTCAAGCTCCTGCTTTTTTGCCAAAGCCCATTCCTCATTCCTTTTCTGCTTCTTCAAAACCGATTCTGGAACCACCGGTCCTCCCTTGACTCCCTCTTCACCCATCTCTCTGTATCTAAAGGGACACAAAGCACCAAAAATTTAATGAGCTCTCAGATATTAATTACAACCCAATTGTTTTGCTAGCGAATACTACGCCATAATTTTCTTGCAAAATTTATTTACGTTCTAAGACTCCCATCCTATTTTCGTGAAAAATTTCCCATGAAAGCAAAATGGGTATACAGAGAATTGCCAAACAAAGACAAACCAGGATTCATCTTACAATTAAAGCCAAGCCCATCTGTTTGGATGGAAAAATAATTTCTTGGAAAATCAGTTCCAGAGTTGTTAGACCAAGTCCAAGAACAATTTTCTTCAGAAATCTTTTTCAGCCAAATCAAACTCAAAAGACCGCCGTCTCTTAAAAATTTCAGGAGCTTTCATTCCTACTCTAGTTTCCAATCCAGAAAGCAGACATGCAAACATTTACTGGAAATATTTTCCATGAAATTATTTACCAGAGAGACGAACAACCACTGCTTTCTACAAAATACCGCAAAAACACTACAAGTAAAAAGCCCTGTTTGGGTGCTCAGAAAACTAAACGTATCTGGATCTCATAAGACCAAAACATCTCAAAGCAATAGAAGAGATTCGAAAATGCTAACAGAGCTATGAAAATAAGAAACGCAGAAAATGAGAGAGAAAAGAGAGTTACCTTGAGATCGCAAAGGTCCAGAGAGAGACAGAGAGAGTGTGGTAGGACGTGGGATTAGGGTTTTGTAGAGGATTCCATCGACGGTCCAGAGTTGGCGATGTTTATATGACTGAATCCTAGCCGTTGGTATATATCAAATGTCACTTTTGACCTTGCTTTATTTTTAGTAAAAAAACTAAAGCAAAGCCAAAATTGACATTTCGAACACTAGTTTACTACAACTCATTGGCAAGGGCAAAATCGAACCATCGACAATATTGGCCATCTCAAAAAAGAACTCCTCGAAACCCTAAGAGCACCGCTCGCTAAAAATTAAGAAAAAAAACCAAAACCCTAAGAGAACTAGCCTTCCCTTAGAGGAGCTCTCCTATAGCCGTTTTCATCCCCTAAACATAAGAAAAAAAAATTTAAAAAAAAAAAACCACTTACAACATCTTTCTTATAAATTCTCTAAACATTGTGTATACTATAATGCTGCCCAATATATAGAGAAGCTCCATTATTTAATACAAAATATTTATCTCTCATCTATCCTCTCTCCTCTCTTTACCTTTTATTGGAAACTATGTTGAGATTTTGTAAAAAATATGAGGGTAAGGAGAGAATTTACATTTTGTAAATAAAGAATATTTAATTGGTATAAAAAAAATATAAAGAAAGATATTATAGAGTATAATTGGACACGAAAACAAAAAGTAGTTTGATTTCCTAAATTTAAAGAAAATAAAAAAAAAAGAAGCTATTGTGAGTGCATTTAGAGCACTAGCAGCAGTTTCTCTATAATCTCTTCACTTCCTTAAATATAGAAAATTTTACTATCTATCAATGAACCTTGTCAAAATTGGCCATGTAGCAACTAACAACACTCATTGCTTCTGAAATTTTTTTTGAACAAGTGTAAACCATAAGAAAACCTAGTTGTATTTTGGTACGACTAGGTTTTGTCATGGTAACAACACTAATTCCCTTACGTCGGCTTCACTAAACCTAGTTGCACCAACAAATTTTTTTTTTTTTATTTAAAAAAAAAAAAAACCTGACAAAAAGTCACATGCAACGGTTTCCTTATTTATTCCCTAGACATTGGGAATGAAGAAGTTCCCTAAATCTCATTCTCTTCCCTAAATATAGATAAAACTCTTAAAAAAAAAAAACATGAAACCAACTCTTTTTGTATTCTCTAAACTAAGGGAACACCAAGCGAACCAAAAGTAGTACCATCAATCTAGAATACCACTTTTGTTTATCTTAACATTATTTTAATATAAAAAGGCTCTAGAATTTATTTGAAACAGTATTTAAATGACTTTCTTTTTCCTCTCTTTTTTCTCCTATAATTTAATTTAAAGAATATTTAAACAGTATAGGAAAATGATAAGAGAAGTTATTGTAAAGTTTATTTAAATATGGAAGCAAAAATAGTTTGGTTTTCTTCATTTAACAAAAATTTAAGGAAAACTGCTGCTAGTGCTCTTAACTTCTCTATCCATTATTTTAATACAAAATATTTCTCTCTACTCTCTTCTCTTTTTGTCTTTAACTGGGGATTAGATTGGGATTCTGTAAAAAATGTGAGGGTAGGTAGGGAATTTGAATTTTGTAATGGTATATGAAAATATAAGGAAAGCTATTGTCGAATGTATTTAGATGTAGAATCAAAAAATAGTTTTGTTTCCTAAAATTAGAGAAAATCAAAGGAAAATCCTGCTAATACTCTTAGATTTTCCTTAAATTTAGGAAACCAAAGTACTTTTTGCTTTCTTATTCAATTAAACTTCATAATCTAGCTTTTGTTATCATTTCCATATATCATTTAAATATTATTTCAAATAAATGCTGTAAGAAATTAAAAAAAAAATTATATTAAAATAATGTTAATGGAAGCAAAAATGCTACCTTAGATTGGTTCCTTGGTTTATGATTTTTTAAGATTTTTTCCTACATTTAGGGAATGAAATGACATTTAGAAAACTGCTACTAGTGCTCTAATCCAAGTCTATGGCGTGCTCTCTCTCTTAAGCTTTATTGAGTGGCGAGCCCAATGAATACTCTTATAATCATTATTCAAAGATTACGAATTGAGTTTTACCGTTACTTATAAATTGAGAAACTTAATTCATTTAAAGTTTGTTCTTTTATTTTAACTATTTTGAGGAAGAAAAAAAAAAAAGGCATTGACACATATCATCCATGGATTTGATATATGTGACAATTTGATTTATAAACTTTCTAACTTAACTCATTGAGTATAATGCTTATAACAAATCAACCATTTTATTAGAAGATATGATAAAGTGTAACAAATTTAATTACATATGGTGCACATGATTTTTCCTATGTCATCAATGACTTTAATGTTATTATTTTTTTTAATGAATGAGTAAACTTTTATATTGAAAAAAGAGTGACAAAAATAGTACAAAGCATTCCCACTTATCAATTGTAACTTTGTGTTAATACAATCAAAAGAAACTAGGAAAACTATAGCAGCTAACTCACCACATCAAGAGCTACTTTTACATGCAAAACTAACCAGCTCCTAATACCCGAAAAAAAAAAAAAAAAAAAAAAAAAAAAGTGACATTAATAAGGCTACTATTTATAAAGGATTAAGGCTGGTAACCCCCACTCGTTAACAAAGTTCAATGTTCTCAACAATCTTCTTAAATCCCCCTTAGGGTTGTGCAGATTGGTCGTGTACAATCTACTGGCCTCCCACCAATCGATGCCCTTTTATCACCTTATATATTCATTCATTATGAAAAACCATAACTTAACCTGAAAGGCTGTTGACAACTTGACCATTTTCAATGAGAAAAAATAGGAAGCCCAAACATTGAAACTCAGTCTCTCTTGTTGTTGCCGACGCTGTTCTCCAAAAGACTCAAACACTGAAAGTTTGAAACACAAATTATCTCTCAGTCTCTCTTGCACGTCGTGAGTGAGTTTAAACTATAGAATAGTAAACAATTTTTATTAAATGATACTATTACGTCCTAGCTTTTAAATTTTTGTTGCGATTTTACATTATCTTAGGAAACATGTTGGAAAACGTCTCACTGCATGGTCAATCATTATGCAGTGATTGACTAGTTGAGTAATATGCTTCTGTCAGCACTATACATATTTAAGAAGCTTTTAATTTTCACCACCTAGGTTTTATGCATGTGTGTCAACACTGTGCGTGTTTCAGAATTTGAAGCTTTCAGCCTCTC
Organism: Betula pendula; assembly: GCA_900184695.1. NCBI lineage: Eukaryota > Viridiplantae > Streptophyta > Magnoliopsida > Fagales > Betulaceae > Betula > Betula pendula. Next base: position 46,569 of record FXXK01001635.1, on the reverse strand, counting down.
ACTTTTCACCACCCCATGTGTTTATTTATTTATTATCTTTATTAGAGAAGCTATCTTTCACATTTTACGAGAAAGCTCACTGCAAGTCTACAACTTTTGAAATTTGGTGGTTGTAACTTGTATACTATAGTGCATTTTTTTTTTTGTACAAATTTTTTTATTTGTTAATTCTATATTGCATCATGCTCGTGAATCGTGATTGTGTAGTACATGTAAAAGAGATTAATAATTAATATTATACAATTTTTTTGAAACAAAAAATAAATAAAAATGGTACTTCCACCTTTTACGTAAATGCCTAAATATACATGAGAGAGATGCATGTATTTCTTAAGCAACTTGACAGAAATGTAGAGTAAGTTATTGTTCTTGATTGTGGTATTTATAATTTCGATTACCAAGTAAAGTGAACACACAGCTGAAGATTAAATATAACAAAGGACAAATACTTTATACTTCTATAACATGGAATGCTAAGTTTGGCTTAACAACTTGGTTGTGTCTACGACTCTACTTGATTGACATATGTTGTCATAGATATCACACAAGATTTAATTCGGTATAACAACACGATTCTGGTTCTTTGGAGTTGGGACTATAAAATTAGCAAGATGCTTGTTAGAAGAAGTATGCAACTAAGGCTGTAAACGAGTCGAGTTGAGCCGAGCTTGGGAATTATGGGACTGACTCATTTATTTAAGAGGCCCTCTAAACGAGTTGAGCTTAGAAACCTCAACTCAAGCTCAGCTTGCTAGACAATACTCCAGCTCGAGCTCGCTTAAAAGGCTTCGATAAGTCGGGTCGGGTACTCGAGCGGCTCGAGTTTGAGCTAGAGTATACAATTTCAGAAAGGCTTAATCGAGCCCGAGCTCGGTAAAAAGGCTTATAGAGCCTTAAATGAACAGCTCGGCTCATTTAAGGCTCATTTAGTTTGCTTTGAGTAGTTTTTGAAAATGTGATTACAAAAAAACTTAAAAACACATAAACTTAATTGACTAAAGACATAGAATTGGTAATTTTTGGCATTTACAAGCAAATTCAATTATAAACTAAACTTTATTTATAAATTTGGGAAAATAATACTACACATAAATAAAAGAAATACAAATACAAAGAGAGATCAAATTTACATAAGTGACTAAAATACAACACAAATTACAACATTAACAGTTAATGTAATCTAGGTTGCCACTTGCCACCCTACATTCAATACAAAATTTGGCAAATATTTGTACTTCTTTGCATTGTTTAGTTAAAGTTGTTTAACCTTGATAAACATGTCAAATAAGCTTTATCACTTAAGATTTTATACACAAACAAAATGAATTAGTAATGAAAATTTGAAACTAATGCAACCGTTCTACTTGCTGCCTGCTGCTTGTTAACTGCTGGTGTCAATAGGCAGCCAGTAGAGAGCATTAAGAATTTGGGGGTCCAAAATTCATATTGGTCCCCAACTTTAGAGGCTACGTAGAAGCACAAAAACCAAGTAGTTGGGTAATGGAAGTAGTAGCAGCATGGCATAACAATCAGTAGCGCGCACGCACGCACACACACACACACACTGATATTCATTCACAAAATCAGTAGCAAGTCTCCAATTGCACAAACTTCACACACTGATCTTCATTCATAGAATCACAAACATGCAATTGAAGCAGTGGCAACAGAACTCAAATTGCACAAAATTCACATTCTGAAATAACACACTAATCTTCATTCACAAAATCACAAACATGCAATGGAAGCAGTAGCAGTAGGCGCCTAGGCTATAATAATCCAGAAATTCAACAAAGAGGGAATGATGCTAAGAGCCTAAGACAATTCTTAAAAATATCTATCCAAAAGCAAATAATCAAGTAACTGTAAGGAGATAGGTACTAAAATGTTCAAAAGCAGATAATAAATTGAAACTTCTCAAATTAAAAGAAAATAAAATGTTTACCAACAAGAACAACAAGGTTAACCAAAAACCGGCAGTTTCATCTCAAACTGAACAAGTAGGATTCATAAATTATGCAATGGAAACAATAACAACAGGCCCATGAATCCATAATTTAAATAAAGATTTTATTAGCTAAGAGCCTAAGGCAATACTTAAAAATACCCATCTAATAAGTACAAGAATATTATATGAAGGTCATTTCTTATTCCAGGGCTAGGAGTATGTGCTACATACACAAAAACATGAAAAAAGATTAGGTTAGATAATTTTCTTCTCTTGCATTTATTTACTCAAAGTTCTTTGATATTGATAAACATGTCAAGGGAGGTTACAAGAACACAAATTTGTTTAAAAACTATAATAGGAAAACAAAGTATATTATCTCAACTCTATGTATTAATTACTTGTCTTAGTTGTCTAAAGATATTTTCCAACAAATATAATAAGTTATTGACACACTTAAATTACAGAAGATCACAACTTAAAAATTCTCGAATCATGGTACAGTTGGTAAGTCAACTCCAATCATCTTTTACAAAAAATAAACACAAGAGAAGTTAATAAACTTACTTTAAACTTTAAAAATAAACAATTTAGTTAAAATGGAAATAATATAAATTTATATAAGACAATTACCGCTACAACATAGTTTTTCTTGATTCCATGGATGGCTCTCACCCAGTCTGAACCACACAAGAGCATTTGAACAGTTTTGATTGATAGTGATGCTCCATGTAGTTCAATAACTCTACCACCAACATTAAAGGATGACTCTGAAGCAACTGTACTGAAGGGAACAACTAGAATATCCTGGGCCATTTTAGACAAGATGCGGTACTTCAAAGCATTGAATTTCCACCATGCTAGAGCTTCAAACTCTGATCAGTCTCTTCTTCATTGTCATCCTTCTCGCATATGAATACATCTTCTTCAAGATATATATCTAAATCAGTCTTGAGGGGTTGAATGATGTCATTACTTCTAACAAGTTCAAGATACCTTGATTGACCCGTGGGCACTTTGGGGACAACATCTCTTGTATAAGCACTTGAGGAAGTAGCATTTTATTAAGCACTTTGTTGCTGGACAGATGAAATATGAGCCAGTACATAGACTTCATACAACTCACTACGACATGACAACACTTTATCAATGTGCATAGTAGCTTCAGACTCTGAATAGATTAGTGGAAAAAGAAATTTATCAACTTCATCTTGTACTTGGATAAAAAACAGTAGCTATAGCCATCAATAAGTTGCATTCACCCCAATACTTGTCAAATTTATCAGCCATTTTGATCGCCATTGCCTTGATATATTCATTCTTATCCATAGACTTTATGCTCAAGATCTATTTTATCCTCCAAACTTCCGGTAGAAACAAATTAGAAGTTGGGTAATCACTTCTAGATACTATGTTGGTTACCTCATTGAATATTGCCAAAATCTTATTCATATTCTCAACTTTCTCTCACTCTTTAGGAGTTACAACTCACTGAAAAAGTTGATCATATTGATGGTACCTAGAGAACACATCTTTAAACTAAATGACAGTCGCCAATATCATATAAGTGTTGTTCCAATGCATTGGGACATCCAAAATCAGTTTCTTGGAAGGCAGATGCAACCGTTTTGCTATATCAATGAATTCCCTCAACTGGCCTCAAAGGCCTCCAAATACTTAATACCATTCTTAACAAAATTAATAACATGCCCAATTTCAACAAGCTCTACTTGCACCAACAAGTTAGTCATATGAGCACAACATTGGATATGAAATAACTGACCCTTAATAAGCAAGACTGGAATTGAGATGAGGTACATTACAAAAATTCAAAATTCTCTTTTAAAGGAACCAATCAGGGTCAACAAAGTGGCAAGTAACCACCTTATTTGACACTCTTTGTGAAGAGGTTCACATATTAGTGGTGATGTTTAGCTTGTCAACCCTACTTTGCATTTTTTCAACTTCTTCTTTTCATTATTATAAGTATTGAAACACTCATTCCTAATAGTTGCACAACTAATTTTTTTTCCAATGGGGAGTGCATGGCCTTATGAACTTGTTAAAAATTTCATACTCCATATTATTAAAAGGATATTCATGGTAGAAAACCGTGTGTGCAGCAAGTTCTCTAACCTTGTATTTATAAAAGTAAATTTAGACAATGGTGTGAACCAACTAGTATAAATGCTGGAAAAAAGATAGATAGCTACTTTGAGGGAGCTTTGACCTCTAGGTGGCTACTTCGAGAGAGCCGGGATCTCCATAAACACAGTAAACTGCGTATTAGAATTAATACCAAAATGTACTTCTTTACTCATCGTTCTTCCTTTTTTAAAGGAGAACGTTTAAAGGGTGATTACAAAGAAGGATAAGAATTACATTTGACTTCTACTCATCTCTTTGTGATTACTAAGACTGACGCTAAGATAAACTAAGAAAAAAAGATAAGGACTGACTCTGTGATAAGACCAAAGGAAAAGGATTCTAATTCTATTAAGAATTAGAATTAGAATTAAAGACTTCCTAAAAGGACTCTACTCTGGAACGTTAGTTCCTTATTGGACTACAAGACTCTCAACACTCCTCTTGGGACTCGCACATATCATCCCTCCCCTCTTACATTTCCCTTGTCCTCAAGGGAAAAGCTTGGGAATCTTTGCTGGATAGAGGACATGTCCTCCCAGGTAGCTTCTACAGGGGAAAGTCCCTGCCAGTGAACCAGAACTTCCATTTTTTTATTTTTCATCCTTTGCTCGAGCATAGCCTGTGGAAGGGGAAAAACATGAGATTCTTCATTCACCTCTGGCAATTGTGGCAGTGCGATTTGGTCCCCTCCCAATTTCCGCTTCAGTAAACTAACATGGAACACAGGGTGAAATCTTGACCCCTGCGGCAATTCAAGCTTATAAGCTACAGAACTAACCTTCTTAATAATCTGGAAAGGACCAAAATAACGGGCTGCAAGTTTTGCATTCCGACACATGTGCACAGAAATTTGTCTGTATGGCTGGAGCTTTATAAAGACCCAGTTGCCCACGTCAAATTCTTCCTTTCTATGCCTGCAATCATATTGTTTCTTCATTTTTTCTTGAGCCAACTGAATGTGCTCCTTGATATCTTTGAGCACTTGATCCCTTGCTACCAGTTCGCTTTCTACTGTAGCAACCTTAGCTGTACCTTGCACGTAGGTGAGTAAGGTGGGGGGATTTCGCCCATAGACCACGTTGAAAGGAGTGGTTTTTATTGTTGAATGCCAGCTGGTATTGTAACTGTATTCAGCCCATGTTAACCATTTGCCCCACTCTTTTGGTTGCGAACTTGTGAAGCATCTTAAATACATCTCTAAGGTGCGATTCACAACTTCAGTTTGGCCATCCGTTTGAGGATGATATGCTGAACTGAAATTGAAACTAGTGCCATGGAATCGAAATATCTCAGTCCAAAATTGACTAGTGAATGCTGGATCTCTATCACAAACAATTGACTTAGGCATCCCATGAAGTTTAAATATATTATCAAAAAAAACATGGGCTACACTCACCGCCGTATAAGGATGATTAATGGCCATGAAATGGGCATACTTAGATAAACGATCCATGACCACAAAGATAGTGGATTTTCCTTTAGAAATCAGCAATCCCTCTATAAAGTCCATAGAGATATCCTCCCATATACATTCTGGAATTGGGAGAGGTTTTAAGAGCCCTCGTGGAGAAAGACTCTCAATCTTGTGGTGCTGGCATACCTCGCACTCCTTAATATGTGTCTTGATTCTGTGTCTCATTCCCCTCCAATAGAAATTAACTCGGATTCACTGAAAGGTTTTATGGTACCCTTCATGAAATCCCCCATGAATTTGCTCCATGATGGCCGGTATAAGAGAGGAATTTTCTGGCAGATACAGCCGATCTTTGTAGAATAAAACTCCCGCTCTGTACTGCCACGACCCTAAAGCCTCTCCATCTTCAACTTTCTGGACCAGCTCTTGTAACTCCTTAGTATTCTACACTTCATCCTTGATGACTTCCAGCCACTTCGGAATGGGACTTGATATAGCCACTATGGTTCCGTCGCATTGCTTTGTCTCATCCGTCATTAATGGTAGTTCAGCCTAGCCGTGTTGCTCATCTCTCCGGGATAGGGCATCAGCAACAATGTTTTCTTTTCCCTTCTTGTATTCAATGGAGAAATTGAAACCCATCAGTTTGTACAACCATTTTTGTTGGGCTGTTGTGGAAATTTTTTGGGACCATAAATACTTCAAACTATGTTGGTCAGATCTTACCATGAAGTGTCGCCCAAGGAGATAAGGGCGCCATTTTTGTACCGCCATAACTAGTGCCAAAATCTCCTTTTCGTAGGTTGACAAAAGGAGTTGTTGACCTTGCAATGCTTGGCTTAGGAAAGCTATAGGTTTGCCCTGATGTAAAACTGCTCCTATACCAACTCCTGATGCGTCGCATTCAACCACAAATTCTTTGGTAAAGTCTGGCAAGGCAAGGACGGGTGCTTGGATCATGACTTGTTTGAGGTGCGCAAAAGCTGCTTCTGAGGAGGGAGTCCATGTAAAATTATTTTTCTTCAACATCCGTGTTAAGGGGGCTGCAATCTTGCCAAAGTTCTGAATGAAGCGTCTGTAATATCCTGTGAGACCCAAGAACCCTCGCATGGCCTTGAGATTTTCTGGTTGGGGCCACGTCTTCATGGCTTCCACCTTCTCTAGGTCAACTCCCACGCCCTTGGCAGATATGACGTGCCCTAGGTATTGAACCTCCGTTTGCCCAAAGATACACGTACTTTCGTTAATGTATAGTTGCTGCTGTGCTAGTATCTCTAACACGGTTTTTACGTGTTCCAAATGTTGTGCCTAGGTTACACTGTATATCAAAAGATCATCGAAAAAAACTAATACATATTTGCGAAGGAATTCACGAAATACCTCATTCATAAGGGCTTGAAACGTAGAGGGAGCGTTTGTTAATCCAAAAGGCATGACGAGGAATTCATAATGCCCATGATGAGTGCAAAACGCTGTTTTAGCAATGTCTTCTGCCTCTACCCGCACTTGATGATACTCCAAACGTAAATCCAGTTTTGTAAAAAATTAGGCTCCATGTAATTCGTCAAAGAGCTCATCTATGACCGGTATTGGGAACCTGTCTTTTATGGTGATTTTGTTGAGCTCGCGGTAGTCAATATACATTCTCCACGTACCATCTCCCTTCTTGACTAATAGGACTGGCGAAGAATAGGGGCTGTTCGAAGGACGAACTATTCCCCTATGCAGCATGTCTCGCACTTGCTCTTCAATCTCAGTTTTTTGATGGAATGGATATTGGTAAGGTTTTACACATACCGGTCCAGTTCCTTATAGTAGTGGAATTCTGTGATCATGGCTTCGTGGGGGGGTAACTTCTTGGGTTTGGCAAATACTCGTGTCAGCTCTTTTAGTAGTTTTTGCATGTCTTCCTTGGACCCTTCTTCCACTTCTTCCTTTTTGTTACATCTGATCTCGGTTTGGGTGGACTGCATGAGGAGTATCTCTTCCTCCGGTTTTCCTTGAGTGTTCAAACCATGTAGCATCACGTCTTTTCCTTCCCATAGGAACTTCATTTTCAATTTTTCAAAATCCCACCAGATGGGGCCCAATAGACACAGCCACTGAGTACCAAGAACTAGGCCATACCCTTCCAAAGGAAGAATATAAAAATCAATGTAAAATTTCCACCCTTGCAATTCTACTGGAACTTGGATACATTTCCCTGGGCTACGAATTTTTTCTCCAGATGCTACTATGACATCCATCCCTCCTTTGTCTGGAGGTTTCATTCCCAATAGATGGGCTAAAGCGAAACTCATGAAGTTGTGGGTACTACCGGAATCAATTAGCACTAATGAGATGGTTTCCCCAATTACGCCGTGTACCTTCATGGTCTCCAGAGCTTTTTTTCCTGTGATGGCATGTAAGGAAATTTCGGGTTGGTCCTTGCTGTCTCTTTCTTCCTCTTTTCCCATCACCACGTCTCCATCTCCGTCTTCTCCCCAACAGGCTTCAATCATGAACAACTTTTTGCATCTGTGTCCCGGGCCATATTTTTGTCGTTGCACTTAAAGCATAGACCTTTCTCTTGACGCTCCTTTAATTCTGCCGGTGTCAATCGTTTGATGGGCACGGTTGGCGGAGTTGTAGCTGGGCGGTTGCCAAACTGTTGTCTCCGTACTTCTGATAAGGAGTTTTTTTTAATGGCTATGTTGCGGGCCTCATATAATCGTGCCAACCCAATCGCTGACGTGAGTGTGGTTGATTTACCAGCCATGGTGTCCGCTTTGATTTCTTCTTTTAACCCGCTTATGAAGCAACTAACCTGCTGATTCTGAGATAAATTCCCTATCTTTGAGAGAAGGGATTCAAATCTTGCTTGATACTCCTTAACACTTCCTTCTTGTTGAAGCTTTGTCAGTTCTCCGAAAGGGTCGTAAAACTGATTTGGGCCGAAGCGTGTAAATAATCCGTCCGTGAATTCTGCCCACCCTATATCACGTCCTTCACGTAGTAGGATTTGGAACCACAGTTGGGCTTCGCCTTCTAAATGAAAAGAAGCGAAGGCAGTTCTTTCTTCTTCAGAGGTTCCTTGGAATCGAAAAAAATTGTTCTGCTCTACAAATCCAAGTGGTTGGGTCGTCTTCACCGTTGAATTTCGGAAAATTCAGCTTCACGTGCCTCTGCGTGTGAGGGGTTGGCGCTCCCCACTATGGGAGTTTTCCCATTCTTCTTCTTTTCTTTTTCCATGCGAGTTATCCCATCTCTTTGCCATGTCTTCCCTTGGGTAGATATGAGATCAAACAGATCAGTCATTCGTGCCCTGATCTCCTCACGAATATCATGCTGCTCATCTGTCAATGATTTCACTGAACGCTCTAGATTGCCAATTTTGTCCTCCATTGTGTTGTCCTGAATTCTTTGAGTTACCGAACGTGTAACCGGCCGAGATTCTAGGAAGAAATCCCGGTGAGCCGTGCTTTTGCTCTTGGAACGTCCTATGATGACTTTCACCTTTCTGTGCTGGTTTCTTTTGCAAAAAAAAAAAAAAAAAGCCCTCTATAGTTAACAATTTTGCTAACAAGAGGAACCTGGCTCTGATATCACTTGGTGTGGACCAACTAGTATAAATGCTGGAAAAAGGATAGATAGCTACTTTGAGGGAGCTTTGACCTCTAGGTGGCTACTTTGAGAGAGCCGGGATCTCCATAAACACAATAAACTGCGTATTAGAATTAATACCAAAATGTACTTCTTTACTCATCGTTCTTCCTTTTTTAAAGGAGAACGTTTAAAGGGTGATTACAAAGAAGGATAAGAATTACATTTGACTTCTACTCATCTCTTTGTGATCACTAAGACTGACGCTAAGATAAACTAAGAAAAAAAGATAAGGACTGACTCTGTGATAAGACCAAAGGAAAAGGATTCTAATTCTATTAAGAATTAGAATTAGAATTAAAGACTTCCTAAAAGGACTCTACTCTGGAACGTTAGTTCCTTATTGGACTACAAGACTCTCAACACTCCTCTTGGGACACGCACATATCAGACAAGGTGCCTACCTCACTGACAATCACACCAGAATCAAGGGATATAATTTTTTTCTTCTTGTTCGACTCCACATATTTGACACAAGCAACCAAATGCCTACCAAGTGTTGAGGTAGAACTTGAGCTGGAAACAACAAACAGTCTTTTATACCAATTGCACTGTAACTTCTTGACACCACCAACTTCAATAGAGGCAAAGTCATTTCAAATCTTGGAAGTCTTATACCTTTGCCTTTTGTCATTTGCACTCTTCCTAGCGAAGTCAACAGCAAGGGGGGTGCTTGTCAAATTCCTCTCAAAAATTTTTCAAGCTTTTTATTGTGTACCATCATTACGGTGCACTATAAATGGTCTCATCCAATTGAGCTTCCTTGAGAAACCTTGGATGCATGAATTTTTTTTTTGCCAAAAATACCCCCACCTTGTACCGAGTGCCTTGTGTTGCATTTTTTGGTTAGAACAAAAAATCCTTCTCTCAGAAAGTATTGCTCCCTCTTAGAAAATCTTACACTACCGTCTGTCCTTTTTGAAGTGGATTCTCTCTATATCTCTCACTCCTGCAACCTGGTGATACGGCCTGCAATAGATTAGGCCAAGGCAGATGTTAAGCCACTTCTCTCTCATGACTGCAACCAACATTTACTCTCAACGTTCAGTCATGAATGTAAAGTACACTCATTCAATCTCTCATAAACAACCCCTATATTTTTCGAGACCACCAAACCTGCAAACGGATCCAGCCTTGACGTCTTGCCCTCAAACATCTTCTCCATCCAGAGTTCGTACGCATCCCGGTTCATTGTTTCAAGATTTCACAGTTCCTTAATCCTTGGCTATAAGTGAAGATGCAGCCAAATGAAATTGTACAGCAACGACGAAGGTTTCCAGTAGACATTGGTGGCTCCCGACTTCATCGATGGACTACACTTGCAAGGATAGCTCCACGTACAAGATCAAAGGCAAAGGTTAGCCAATCCTTTCTTCATGACTTTCTATTTGGTTAAATCTCTGACTTAGCATGTAATTTTTGTATCTCTTGGTAAATAATAAGGATTTTCTGATTAAGCATGTAATTTTGGAAAGGCATCCTTCTTACCAACGTTATTTATTTAATTATTATTATTTTTTTGTGCTCTGTACTTAACTGGGTAGTTTGATTTATGTATCTCTTATTTAATTGCTTTTTCTTATTGTTTTTTTCTTTCCATTTATTTATGTTCATTTGTTTTTCTTATTTCTGATCCATTTAGTTCGGTTTAGGATTTATAGTTTTGATATGCTCTTTGTTGAGTGGCACAACTGAGGTCTATGTGAAGCACAAACTAGTAGTTGTGTTTGGTTTTATTTAGGGGAGGTTTGCATTCTGTTAGTAGCTAAGTAGAGCAAATAGAGGCAAAATATAATGCACGATTAAAATGTGGTATAAAATATGCTATGTAATCTTAAACAAAGACTTATCTACAAGCTGTAAAATGTGATACACTTAGTTGGTTGTTAGAACTTAGGCGAGTCATTTACCAAACAAAGCACATGTCATGTGGTCCAACTCAAAAAGAAAGTTATTTGTGCAAACTATAAATATTCCTCTTTTTGGGATGTGCATGAAGCTAGCAAAACCCATTGATCATCTCATAAGCTTTATTGTCCTATGAGTGAATCTGCTTTGTCTATCCTTAGCTTTAAAAAAAAATTATTTTACTCATCGGATTTCTAGTACTCCCTTATATCAGGATGATTAGGTCTTCACGTCTGACTTACTAGTTGTATTCAATGTCGGCATGGGCTTGTTTCGCTCTATTATATATTTGTGTGCATTGTACGCAGGTTTTCTTGGCATAGCATATCTCTTTCTTTGGGTTGTTTATTATATGCATTTTATGTTCGCCATCCTTAATTTTTGTTTGTCTTATGTACTTCCATTTGCAAGGTGGGAACTTCTTGAGACCACGATCAGCAAAAACAAAGGTATGTTACTGAGTCCATTTCTATTTCCCTTACTTTCGTTTGGCGCGTTATGTACAACTGCATTTATTGAAGCAAATTATCATTTTATATAGAATTTGGGTTATACAATTATACCATAACATGCTTCGATCTATTTTGGTACATTGTTTTACACGTATTATTAGATGTCATTCTTTACCCCCCGCAAGTACCCTAGAAAGAATTGTTCACATTGGACTCCCTCCCCTTCGCCTTTTGCGCAACCGTCTAGATGTGCTAATTGGGGTCAGCATAATGGCAATATTCTGATTGACATTCTTGTGGACCTTACTAAAGAAGGGCATCATTCACCATTCAGCAAAGATCTGCTACATAAAATCATCAAAAAGGTAAACAAGTGGTTGGGACCAAACAGAACTCCTTACTCATTTGAGCAGGTCAAGGGTAGGGTTGGAAGGCTTAAAGAAAATTACAATGATTTCATAAAGCTTATAGGCTGCTCGATTGGAATGGGGATTGGTTGGGATGCTGCGACCAATACTGTGGTAGGCGATGAGGTTCAATGGGAGAGGCTGCAATCGGTAAATCCTACAATTTATTATTAACTATGTACATATTGTTTTTGTTTACCAACCTTGTACTCATTCATGGTCATTACTTTTATTTATTTATTTATTTTCAGAGTAGTTTAACAAAAAAGTTGGCAAGATTTAAAACTAGGGCACCGGCACACTATCGCAACTTGTGCTTCATATTTATGAGCACATCCACGATGGGGAAGCACCAGCATGCTAGCACGTAGGACATTCCAGACACGGTCAATATAGACAATTACGTTGACCTGAACATCCCCGCAGCAATTGTAGATCTTGTCGAGCCTGATTGTTGTCCCATACTGGCACCGAGGCATGGATATAAGAGGCGAGCTTCACCCAACAAACCCAACCAGTCTGGCAAGCGTTCCGTAGAAGCCATTGAATTCTATAACAGTATGCACATAGAATTCACAGGCTTAAGAAAAGATATCAATGAGAAGCTGAATATCGTGCCAGCGATAGTCCGCCAGTGGGGGATGCTACATTCAGCTGACGACATCATTTTGCGGACCATCTCGCGAATTGCATGAGTATAATCAACAAGCTATGTCATGAGATTCCATTGCCGAATACTTGATATACCCGAGCTTGCTTAGCGGTCACTGACCCACAATTCGCGAGGGTGTTTATGCTCATGGATGATGAGGGGCGCCAACATTGGCTACTTTATGTTCACCATAACACTATTTAGTTTTATTTTTAGATGTATGTTTCGTTTATGATTGACATTAAAGATATTTATGCACTATTTGCTTCTATACTAAAGATATGTATGTAGTTTTTGATCGTTTTTAATTGATGATGTTGAAATTTTATTAGGTAATTGTTATTTATTGATTGATGAATTATTAGGCCATCTTCAATTTTTGACTCAGTGAAATGCTTATTCATAGAGTACTCAACATGGAGTATGCTGGAAAGTCATGTGAAGCAGATGAATTATGGGAATGAGAGGGTATGTCAAGTGAAGGAAATCAATTCTGGGATTGAAAGGATATTATCGGCGCAAACAACAATCCAGAATATGATAAGGATTCGTTAGACGAGGATGATGCAAGGTTCCAAATTTCAGCAATTGTGAAGATAGAAATGTTGTTAATGCGAATATGTGTTTTGGTGGTAGAATGTCATGATTATGCGGAGAATCAAAAAGCAAGACATCCTATTCCTCAACGCACCTAAAAACTCAAGGGCCCTGCGTGGGTTCACTAGGTATTGACCAATCCAAACTCAAAAATATGTTTTGAGCGGTTTCGAATGTTGGCAGACACTTTTTTGAAATTATGTAATACCCTTAAACAAAACGGATTTTTACGAAGTAGCCGCTATGTTAAGATCACAAAGCAAGTAGCTGCCTTTTTGCTTGTTGCTGTATAGAGATTCTTGTAAAGGTCAGTTGTTGACCGACTGCAACGATCGACGCAGACTGTGAGCAAGTATGTTCGAAGGGTCAACATAGCCCTTTGCAAGCTTGGACAAACCATAATACAGCCCTGTGCAACACAAATTTCACATCCATACATTAACAACAATGGACAGTACAACCCGTGGTTTTCGGTAAGACACAATGTCTGTACATTGCGTTTGGTTTGTAAGAATTTCCTTTTATTACATTAACTTTGAAAATAATACTTCTATCTGATTTATACAGAAGTGCATTGGGGCCATTAGCGGCACCCACATTGATGCGGCCGTGATTGGGGAAAATAGTGTTCCTTACCGCGAACGAAAGTTGAACACCACCTAGAATGTCATGCGCGTGGTAGACTTTGACCTGTGCTTCACGTATGTGTATGTTGGGTGGGAGGGCAACGCGCATGACTCATGCATTTTTATGGAGTGCATTAACGACCTGACTATCTTATTCTTAGCGCCAGTAGGAGGTATTATTCGAACATTTCGGACAGTTGAAATTCAATATTTGTTTATGCCATTGCACGTTAGTTCATTACAGCAAGTTGAAATTCAATATTTGTTTATGCCCATGCGAATGAAAAACAAAGGAGCTAAATACCTGTGTTGCTTATTTCTCAATTATTGAAGAAGGAAGATGAGAAAAAAAAAAAAAACAAATGTGGATGAAAGAGAAAGAGATTGTGAAGGGGACTCTCAAATAGTTATTCTAACTCTTCAACATCTAAACATTATTCAAGATTGGAGAATCTCTTATCTTATCTCGACTACTAACAACTCAATCCTAGCATCTACCTCCTAAGAAGCTAGAAAAATTAATAAAAGTATAAATTTTTACGCCCACTATGTGACAAAATAGAATATAATACTCTGGCCGCATTCCGCTATCCCTTCCTCCTCTTCCTTCTATTTAAATTGTAATCGAAAAAGACCCTTCCTCTTATTATCGTGCTTTTGGTCCTTTTGGTTTTTTATGTATTTTTTTTTTTTTTTAAAAAAAACAGCTTTGGTGTTAATCTTATGACATACCTTAAAAGTTAAAACGTCACATTTTGTAGCTCAATAAATTATGGATGGAGTTTTTCTCAAAATTAAGTAAGAAAAATTTTCTCTAACTTAATCTATTAAAATAATATCTATATTTATTTATTTACATGTTAGATGCACATTTTATTAAATTTTATCTTACCTATTAAAAAAACATGTCCGTGCTAAATAGCCACTTGTGCATAAACTAGTACTCTGTCCACAAACTATTACATGTCCTAATGCGTTGCTTAAGCCAGCGAACCTCAAAACCCTAAACCCGCCCACACTTACAGAGAGTGGAAAAGCTCGCTCGCATGCCCAAAACCCTAATAAGCAAGAACCCAGCAGTGGACCCTTCTCTTCTAGCCCTGAAGCCTCGCCAAGTTCTGCTCGCGAACCGAATCACCATGAAGAAGCCCAGCAGCGGCAATGCCTCCTCCGCTGCCCTGACCGCGGACCAGAAGGTCCTTCTCCTCCAATCTGTGGCTCAGTTCTTGGACCGCAGTGGGTTCTCCAAGACCCTCAAGAAGTTTCGGTCCGAAGCGCAAGTCGAGGTATATGGATACGGTTCTGTTTGTTTGCTGGCAAAGTAGAGGAACTAGTGCTTTTCAATGTTTTCTATATTTGCTTAATTTTTCACTTTAATGCATGTTATATGCACAATGCTTATTTGTTCCTATGTTTGGTTAATGTATCCATGCCTATGTGTGTCTTTACGGCAATTTGTATCTGTAAAGGATTTTCTTGGATGAAGACAGAATCATTTTGTTATTTGGTTAAATGCATTTGACGTGTTTTGGGTAAAAAAGATTGACAATAGAAGGAATCCAATGATGTTAGGTTCCAAATTGCGTGGACCACGTGTACAAAACAATATTGGATGTTACGATTAGCTATGTAAGGAGCATAGGTGCGACAGGGGGTCCATTTACTCAATAAACCTGATCTAAATAATTGCGCTGTGCTCTATGATTAGCTTTGTTAGGATTGTGGTCTTGCAGTTTAAAGAATGGTGAAGGTTTTTTGGAAAAGCAAATTGAATATGGTGATTTTTTTTTTGGATAAGACATGATATGGGGTGGTTCATTAGATATAACTTTGTTAGAGAGGCATATAAAATTTCTATGCATTTTGGACCTTGCATACGGTGATTAGCTATAATGTTAAGATTATGAGTCTTCTTAACCTTGGATGCTATATGCCACCTCAGCTCGGTTATGCTGTTTGCATTTTCCTCTATTAGCAACAAATTTGTAAAATTGTGAAAAATGCAGAGGGTTTTGCCATTTCAAAGTACCGATTAAACTGAAGTGTTAAGACGGGGTTTCACCCTTGGCTCCTCTGCACCATGTTGGTGAGTGCAGTTAAAATCGTTAGAAGGGAAGCTAGCAATATCGATTGGCTCAGAAATTTGGCTTAGGATTTATTTGGAAAGTTTGAGGTTTTTCATATGCAGTCCATTCGATAGGAGCGATTTTAGTGAGGATAGAAATATGGAGGAAAGAGAAGGGAATGGAGATTGGTGTTTCTTTGGATTGTTTAGTTCAATGGTGCATTTGGCCCAAAGTGTCTTCTTACAGAATAGTAATAGAAACCTTACCTTTCAATAGAACTGTTAACACCAAGGAAATCAGCAGGATTTCTGTAAATTTAAGATATTCCTGAAGATTTAGAGTGCAGAGTTTGCAAATTTTTATCTGAAAGCAGGATGGAGTGATCTTTGTTTGAAAAATATCTTTTTGATAAATAATTTTGCAAACTGTTAATCTTCATTATGCTCTGATTTTTAGTCCTTTAGTTCTTTAAAGGAGTGTTTTGAAGTGTTTTCAGGCTGTTGTACTTGTATTTGTTTGCCGTACAATTAATTAGCTAGATTAATTTGGTATTACATAACAGACTACCCTAAGTAATTACAATGGGCACTTA
This sequence comes from Betula pendula, assembly GCA_900184695.1. Classification (NCBI taxonomy): domain Eukaryota; kingdom Viridiplantae; phylum Streptophyta; class Magnoliopsida; order Fagales; family Betulaceae; genus Betula; species Betula pendula. Next base: position 30,117 of record FXXK01001635.1, on the reverse strand, counting down.
TTTTTGGACCTGAAAGGCTTCTTGCCTGTATCTTTTGTCTAAGGCTAACAAAAAGATAAGTATGTCAGATGATGCTATAGATGTGGCACTAGGACCCTATCCTAAAGTGAAAACTTCAACTCAGTTTTTGGCAAGGATCTTCATGTGTGAAGACTGTGGATTGGCTTCTATTTCATTTCTTGATTGGTATGGAACTTTGCTCACTAGTATTCATGTTGTTATGTGGTTTGTTGAGGTTGGTTGTGGAGATGTTGGGATATACAATTCAGGTTAAGATATTGGAAATTGGATTCTCGTAAATTTTGACATATGATTTTATAAGAAGTTAGTTAGTGATAAGGTGGACTTAAGTTGCTTATTGTTTTTTACTTTCGACATTGGACTTTTTTAATCTACTAGACTATTGGATTTAATTTTGTTTTCTCTTAAATTTTTGGCATTTCTCTTCAATACTTCTTGTCTACTCGGTTTCACCTTTTTTTGGATTTGCTTGAATAAATTGTGTTATTTATAATGTGCTCACATACGTACTCACACACACATACTCACACACATTCTACACTCAGTCACATCAGTAAATGTACAACCCATTTCTTGTGCAGGCCATCTCTATTTTCTATCAGTTTTGTGGCTTGTTTTTTCGGTTGACCTTCTTCTTGGCCTTGTAGGCATGTTGAATTGAACCATATTAGAAATTTTTAGTTAATTTGGATATTGTTTTTTGTTGTGTTTTTGATTTCTAGTTCCTTCAACATTCTTGACTTAATTATGCATATCACGTGAATTTGTTTCTTGATTGGCCTTGCACTCGATAGTATAAACATATGACTGGCGTGTTTGAGTGAACCATTACATCATAATGTGTTTATGTGTAGATTAGTTTTCCCCCTTCTCTTTGAGTGGTGTCCCATGAAAGAGTTCTGGTTCATTCTTGGCTAGCATATCTTTGAAATTTAACCTAAATCCACTTGTCGATGTTCTTAATCTTGTTCTTGCTGCAGAAAGATGGTCAGAAGGGTTCCGCACTGGATTTGGAAGAAATTTACCACAAGTATTTGGAGATGTGGTATGATAACATTCTTATGTGTGTGGTTATATATACACATACATGCATGCACACACGTGTGTGCGCACACATGCACTCACAATAATTAGTCTAAGATAATATCATTATTTATAGTGGCTCCGGCAATAATATTGAGTGATATCTTTGTAGCCTTTTAATCATAAATTATCTATTTCCCTTGATGTCTTTTACTTGTTTTCTTGTGTCTTCATAAGGCATAACACTTTTTTTGGATAAGTAAATAAGGCATAAAACTTAATATAATTTTTATTGGAAATGTGTGTGCTAGGCTTTGTTGCTCATGTTTCTTGCAATTTATGATTGCGTAATTTAACCATTTGGAGTTGGCCACAAGAATATGATATTGCTATTCCTTTCAATCAAATATCTCTTGGGCTGTTGATTATTCCAAATTCTCTTTATAGCACTGTAGTTTACTTCTCAATAATGATTAACATGGGTATATCTTTGTAATACATCAAAAAGCCTTCACAACTGTAGTTTTCATGATGTCAGCTGCCAGCTGCCAGCTGCCATCACAGGCAAATGGCCCTTCTACCCGTCAGCTGCCAAATCTATCTTTTGCATTTTGTGCTTTTCTCATATATGTGTGTGTGTGTGATACATACATACATATGCTATTGTCAATTTAGAGATTGAATTCCAGTTTCTATTCTCATGTTATTTGAGCTTTCTGTTCTATGTAGGAATCTTTCCAAAACAGAAGTCAACAACCAGAACAAGCAAGGTATGCTGAAATTTCAAATACGTTGTTTCAGAAATTTAATTATGTTAGTGGGGTTATGGCTTTCCTCTCTCTCTCTGCCTCCCTCTCATTGGCAGCATGATGTACTTTGTTTGATAAATGTTGATATCACTCATTCTAGTTCTGCTAAATTTCAGATACAAAGAATGATGACACTAGTAAAAGAGATGAAGAACATGACTCTACTGAGGCTGTGGAGACTGGAAGTAAGAAAAATAAGAAAAGTAACGAGAGAGATAACTATGCCATTGTTAATCAATCTGAAGCCAAAGGTAAACTTTCTAGTTCTAACACTGCCAAGGAGATAATAACAAATGATGCAGCCCCAGAACTAAATATAAGATCTAAAAAGACGAAGAGAAGCAAGAAGATTTCTGAGTCACTCGGTCAAGGAACTGAACAATTCAACACAGAAATATCAAAGGGGCCTGCTGTATCGCATATGGAGGAGGAACCTGATAAAAAAAGCAAGGAGAAAAAGAAAAAGAAAAACAAGTCAGATTCTGGATCTCTAGTTAATTCTGTGGAACATCCCCTATTAGAATCACTGCCTGGAGCAACTGTCGAAAAATCTAAAGATATGGAAGTTACTACAAAATTTAAGGATGTGGAGTGTTCAAGAGATGCCCAAGCTAATAATTCTAGTGCTACTGCAGAAGACAAGAATGTCAAATCTAAAGGTAAGAAGAAAAAGAAGGATGATTTGGTTTCTGATAGTTTACTTGGTGAAAATTTCATAGGGGATGTAAATGGAAAGCATTCTAAAGAGAATGATTGTGAGACACCATCTGAGGATGTGGCTAACAAGAAGAAAAGTTCCAAAAAAAGAAAAAGATTGGCCTCTGAAGAAAATGATTTCCAGTTTGTCGAGAAAAAAGCAGCTGAAGAACTGAAACGTAGAAAGGTAGAAGGTTTGCAACAATCTGAGAGAAGTGAGCACGATTTTCTAAAGTCATCTAGCAAACAGATTGATGGGCAGGCAAATGGAAGCATTGAGAAAAATGGAGAGAAATCTGCCTTTCAGAAAACTAAGAAGCAAGATAATGGTTCAGTTGAGGTATGGTTCTAACTACCTTCTTAATCAATACTACCATATGAGTGAAGCACAAAAGTGAACCATCTTCAAAATTAAAAGCCAAATTCTTCTATTTATCGAATGTGCCCACAGGTTTGATATGTTCCTAGAGTACAATCTCACTACATGTCCTTTGCTGCTGTTACCGTCATGAGTATAATATGCGCATTTTTCTAGTAGTCACAAGAGACCATTTGTATCAAAATTCTAGCGTATACAATATGCATATGCATGGTTTTGATGACACATGGTTTTATATATTTTGCAAACTTCGGAGTTGTTGCTTTAAGTTCTACCTGGTATGTTAGTGATCATGTTCTCCATTAAGAAAAGCATATGCTACATACATTAAGTGGTTGGGAATGATATTGTCCATAAATCACGTTAAGTTCTTTTATGTGTCTTTTCGGTGCTAAAAATATGACAGGGAATATTAAGAAAATAGTGTTATCTTTTTTTTTTTTAATAAGTAATTCAATCTCGTTAAAAAGGTGCAGAGGGGTGTAACCCAAGTATACAAGAGAAACATCCAATTAAGAAGCTTTAGAAAAACACAAATCAAGAAACTCTAAGAAATTAGAAAAACGAAAGCAGTTGTAAGTAGCCATCCAAACATAAATAGTTTTGAACATAATGGCTTTTAATTTTATCACCGTCCTCATAATCTTCTTAGTTTCGAGCGTTGCGTTATCTCCAAATACGCCGTATTAAGCACAAAAGAATCCTCTTCCACACTTCTATAATGCAATGGCTTCTAAACCGACTTCTTCAATAAGCCAACAAATCCACCACCCGTTACGGCATGACCCATTCAATCCCGAGAAGATGGAAAATCGATACCCGGTTTTGGTCACTTTGCAATGGAGCAAAAGATGATCAATGGTTTCTCCACACCTCTTATACATACAATACCAATCCAACACAATGATGCGCCGCTTTCTCAAGTTGTTCAAAGTTAAAATCTTCCCTGAAGCTTCTGTCCATATGAAGGACGCCATTCTTAAAGGAGTCTTATTTCTCCAAATGCATTTCCAAGGACAGGGCGAGCTTGTGGGAGGAATAAGCGTGTTGTAAAAAGATTGATCTTAAACACCTGCCTTTTGGAATGGGTACAACAAATTTTATCCTCACCACATTGTCTCAATTGGAAAGAGTACAAAAGGTTCCACCTCCCGGTCATGGACTGACCTAATAAAGGTGATGATAGAGTACTGCAAGTGCTTTGCCACCGAAGCCTCCTTGAATCGAGGTATACTATACAACTCTAGGAAAGCTGCCCTCAAAGTCTGAGCCCCGAAACCATACATCATGGCAAAATTTGAACTTCGACCCATCACTCACATCAAATCTAACAAATCTATAGAATATCCCCCATTCTCTCCTAATATCCACAACCGATATTTACAAAGTCTCCCTCTTCGCAGCATAATGCTATAACCATGTTCCCAAGAGAGCTCAATTGAACACAAGCTGATTTCAAACCTCCAAACTGCCTAAGGAATCGAACAACAAATCTTTGACCAACTTATTAGATGAAATTTAAATTTATCATTGACTTTGCTCCACTGAAAGTCCCCTAAAGTTTCTCAATATGATTAGCAACACTAACAAAGATGGTGAACAAGGACAAATAATAGGTAGGCTTGTTGAAAAATTGCTTTTAATCAAAGTAATGCTACCATCTTTAGACAAATAAAGCCGCTTCTAGCTAGCCAAACAATGTTCCATCTTCTCAGTAATAACATCCTAGATTGATTTTTTTTTTATATGTATTCGCAAATTTTTGAAAAGAGCGCAAAGGCGCAAGCTAAGTATACAGGAAGAATACAAGAGATACATCTCTAACTAGAAGAAAAAAAGATCAAGAAATACATGAAAGCTAGAAAGATTTAAGGTAGCTGCCTAGTGGTAAAGTGTCTTGCAGAAAAAAGCCTTTAAATCCACCACCGTGCGCTCACGGTCTTCAAAACTTTGATAATTTCTTTCCCTCCAAAGACATCACATAAGGTAGGACGGAATCATCTTCTACACTGCAGTATTCTAAAAGTCTATCAAATTGCCCTTTCTGGAAAGCGAAAAGGTCTACCACTCGACTAGGTATAACTAAGCTAACCTTACAAGACTGAAGATGGTATTCTATAGAGCACTAGCAATCTCACAATGGAGTAAAAGGTGATCCACTAACTCCTCTTGTTACACATTTAACACTAATCAACCACAATGGCATGCCACTTTCTTAGGTTATTCATAGTGAAGATCCTCCCTAAAGCGGCGAACCAAGAAAAGAGCGCTACTCTCAAGGACCTTATTCTGCCAAATACTCCTCCAAGTGAAAGGAATATTATCATGGGGAACAAGGACATGGTAGTATGATCTAACATCAAATAGCCCTCTCTTGGAAGGTACCTAATAACGCTTTTCTTCACCACCCTGTCTCAATTTGAAGGAGTGTAACAAATTGAAGAACGAGGTAAAAAAATTCACCTCCCAATTGTTAGTTGCTCTGAGAAAGTTAATGTTCCACTTATGAGTCATTAGAAAACTCTAAATGATCTGCCACGAAAGCATCCTTACAATGAGCAAGACTAAAAAATTCTGAAAAAAGCTGCTTGGACAGATTTTCACTGGTGTTTTGTGTGGTTTCTACTTCTTTTATAGTTCAATTTTGGGAAAAAAAAAAATACTGGTAACTACTCTGAGTTTTGGCATTTTTTCAAAATGGTCCATTTGTTTTAAATTTTTTCAATAGTAGTCTCAAGTTTAAGTCCACTTTCAATTAAGTCCATTCGACACATTGTTTGTCAATTTCCTAATGGAAGCAACTATACCCCTATAAAATTATTAAAAAAAAAAAAGAAATAAAATGCAAAAGAAAAAAAAAAAAGATTTTATGTGTAGGGGGTGGGCTGACCACACCCAGGGGGTTTGAGTGTTGATTAGGATGTTGCTCATGAGGCAATGGTTTTTCTGTTCAAATGTGATGTTGTTTAAGGGTGAGGGTTGCTCTATACAAGTTTGCAATATTTCTTAGACAATGGTAGATTCCTCGTAATATTCATGCTGATCACTTCTTTTGTTGCAGCCAAAGACAATTAATGCATTTCGGCGGATAAAAGCTGAGGAGGTGATATTCACTGATAAGAGGCTTGAAGATAATTCTTACTGGGCAAAGGTGTGATATACTGGTACCTTGTGTGCGTGTTTCATCCATTTTATTCCCCTTGCTATCATTGTTTTGTAATTTCTGGTGTGTGTTAGTTTTTGACCCGTGGTCAATTCTCTGCAGGATGGGGCAGGAAGTGGCTATGGTGCAAAAGCACAAGAAATTCTTGGGCAAGTTAGAGGACGGTATGTTTTGCTGCATGGCATCTATATATGTATATTTGTTGGAGTTAACATTATCCATTCTGTTGCTGGGTAAAAGCTGCTTTAAGTCTGTTCTGCTATTACCATTGTTGGGAACTGAACCATAGATTAACCTGTTAACAGTGTCCTGTTGGACCTGGTTTAGTTTTTTTTTTTCCTGAGAAATATAATTAAAAGCATAAGGCACTCCTATTTATACAAGAAGTCACCTAACTAGTAAGGACAAAAAGAATAAGAAAATCATGATAACTAATCACTAAAGGAGAAACATAAGCAGCTGTCCAAAGATATATGGTGTTGAAAAATAAAGACTTAAATCTCCTTCAAAGTCTTCTTGCGGTTCTCGAAACTTCTATCATTCATTCTCTCCATAGACAGCACAAAAGGCACGAAGGCATCATTTTCTCAATAGCAACACTCGGAGTGCTGCTGACAATCCACCAACAAGCATACAAATCGATTATCATTATTGGCAGTTTAGTTTGGCTCTCTCCCCCTGTTTTCCTCTCCTTAGGGAAAAGAAATGAAATGGAGAGGAGCCCGTTAGTATAAACTTAGGAGTAGAATTATCCAAAAAAATAAAATAAAATGATAATTCTACTCATAAGTTTATACTAACCGGCTCTTCTTTATTTCATGTGAAATGGAGAGGATCCTGGTCCCTCCTTAGTTGATAACAGTGTTGTGTTAATGCTGTTCTTGATTATCATTATTGGCAACCAAAGTGAAGATTAAGCTGCTAACATAGTGTCCAGTTGGACCTGGTTCAGATGGCAGTAACAATTTTCCTGAGGTGCTTGCCTTTTGCATCTTGGAGTTTATTTCTGTTAAAATTTTCTTTTCTTCTTGCTAGTAAAGTGTAAATTTTCTGTCATAATGCGAGGACTGGGAGATCAACACTATCAATAGCAAATTCTCTAAAAACAATGAGTTGCTTTCTTCATTGTATGCTATGTTACTCATAGTGAAGATTCAGGTTTCAAGAGTGATTCATGAGCATTACAATTAGAATGTTATGCATCTCTTCCGCTTCTTTTGATGCCATTGTTATTACATATTATTTTCATTGTGGTTTTCTTTTCTTTTTTTCTTTTTTTTAAACTTATCAAAAAATTTTCATTGTATAGAGAAGCAGCCTGACACCTTTCTCTTTCTCTCTCTCAGGGATTTTCGGCATGAAAAGACCAAGAAGAAGCGTGGGACATATAGAGGAGGGCAGATTGATTTGCAATCGTACTCCGTTAAGTTCAATTATTCGGATGACGAGTGACTAGGAACTTCTTTGTGAGACTAGTCCCCACTTTTTGTTCTTTCTCATTGCCTTTGAGCACATAGATTGAAGCATGATTTTACATAAGAACTATGGTAGCCCTCATTGTTCCTAATTCAAACAAATTTGGAGTCGATTCAAGGACCTGTAGATCTTTATCTAAATTGTGTCGTGACTTTGAAACCCCCACCACTTTAGTGCTTTTATCTATTCATCTTTTCTCTAAAACCACTTTTTGGTCCATTTACTTGTCGTAGGACAATGGGTTTGGATTAGATTTTCTTGGAGAGTTGTTGCCTATAACTAGAGCAATAAATATAGTCGAGTCAAAGTATTAAATTTTTAATCTTGATTTGTTTAATTTTATTTCGAGTATGACTTCAGTTCGAACTTATCATTGAAGCTTGGTTAATTTTTTTTTTTTGAATGAATTCGAGTTTTATTCATGACATGCTTGACTTATTTATTCTTCTTATGAAATAAATAATCTTTATTATTTGTACATTTTGTAAGAATTTATTCTAATTATTATTAAGATTTTGTGTTTTAGTTGATTAGATAAACTAATTTTTATTTATGAATTTATAAAAATTAATTTTACCAGATATTTAATGCTATTATTAACTGATAAACTATTGTATTATATCTTAAGACCTTGTATATAAACAAAAGAGGCACCACTAGTGAAAAATCCATAATGCTGACCTTCTAGATTTTATCAAAAGATCATTAAGGTTATGTTTGATACGAAGAATGACTATTCTTTTAAATAGTTTTTATTAAGAATGGAAGAAGTTGAATGGTTTAGCCATGGCGGAATGATTATTTCCTCATGGTTATTTAAAGGCTAATCTATTCTACTTTTTTCATTTTTATTAAAGGCTATTCCTTTATATTTTAAGGAATAGTCATTCTTTATACTAAACGTGTCATAATGTTCCTATGATATGGGACTAAGAGGAGTTCATTTGCTGTCCTACTACTTTGCTACCACTTATAGGCAAGTTCTATAATCTCAACACCAATTGTTTTCTCCTTAGGGATTGGTATTGCTTCTTACTATTACGAAAATAACCCATATCTCCAAGGAAGCAACGTCAAAGAAAAACTACCTAAGATAAATACTAGAATAAATGTTTGTTGCCAAAAACAAGGGAAAGCTGTGAGAGAGAGAAGTACAACTGGTGCTTATGACTTCAAATTATGACTTGTACCTCAAAATAACTTGAGACGAAGGTTGAAAAGAACTGAACTATTCATAAAAGTTTAAACTCGATTGTTATAAGTGCAACTTGAGCTTGGTTTGTTTAATAAATGATTCGAACTTGAATAATAATTATTACTCAAATATTAAACAAGTCGAACTTAGATAAATTTAGCTTGGCTCGGTTTTAGATCGTGAACAATGCTCGTATAACTCGACTCAACTTGTTAGGCTAATGTATACGCTATCATAATACATAACTAAAATATGTTGATGTATGCATATCCACTAAATAACATATGCATATATTCATATGGATGTGCATATGTATGTGTTCAATTATGTATACAATAACATAATACTATTATATGAACATATACATATAAACAACAAAAATATGCTAGTGTATACTAAAAAAGTTTGCAACAGGAGAGGGTGGGTCTGGGTGGAAGACCCACCCTCGCACCTCTCGTGGCTAAGTCTCCATTGCCTCTCCTCTGTGGGGATGGATGACCAACCCTCACAACCCTGCAAGAGGTGTGGCCACCCCCTTTGATGAAGGGGTAGCCTCCACTTTTTTATTTTTTTTTATTTATTTATTTTTATGTTAAATAACAATGTCAATCTCTACACTGATGAACATGTATTTTTATAATATTTTCGTGTGAGAAATTTTCTAAAAAGTGTTTGTGGTTTGAGACAGGTTTGAAAAGAGTTTTTGTATCTCAAAAATTGGTTTGGTAACATAACAAAGAAAAGTGTTTTTGAGTGTTAATTTAAAGTAGTGTTTAAATAGCCAACCAAACACAATCTTAAGGTAATTTTGTTTTTCTTAGGAAAAGGTAATTGGATGCTGGTAAATTGGTAATGGTGTCATTTCATTGTTTTCCCCAATATTGACCCTTTTGTCACTACAAGACGAATGGAGCTTAGTGGGACGGCCATTACTTTATGAACAAATTTAGGTCTAGATTCGGTCTTCTCCGCAAATCATGGTTTAATCACTATTCTAATTATGCTCAATTAGGTAAGGCCTCTTCATATTAGAAAAAAGAAAAAAGAAAAAAGAAAAAAAGGAAAGAAAAAAGAAAAATCCCTTATCAACAGGATTTACGAGGCCTACAAGAAAAGCTATAGAAAGTCAAGTAATGTTATATGCAAGACTTTGATTTTTTTATTATCTTCTAAATGTAATATGATTTTTAAAATTACCATTGAATTTGAGATGGATCACTATTAAATTTTGATTTAATAATAATTTTAAAGGCCATATCACATCTAAAAGGATAAAAAAAAAAATATATATAAATTTTGCACATAATGCTTAAAAAGTCTAATCAAGTTGAAGTGGTAATGCGTTTAGCATTATTGCCAAACCAGGTGATTTCGATGATGAGGTCCTGTCTAGCATTGCTCATGCTTCCAGGGTTGGAACTTGGAATGATTGGGTCGAAGAGGCCCTTTGATTTGAACTCTTTTACAGTTTATGGCATTTTTCTTTTCCTTTAACTCAACATTGGTGTAGGTTTGGGATTAACTCAACATTGGTGTAGAATTTATAGCAATTAGGTATCTTCCATCCTCAAAATAAAAAGAATTAGGGACCTTTGAAAGACAGAAAAATGAAAAGAAAGAATTTGTTAGTATGCAATTAGAGTCATTTCAGTTACTTATATATTTTTTTTAGCACTCTCACATATTGGCACATGTCAATAATGTAACACCTCGGATAATTAAGAGGCACTTATTGTAAATAGTTGACGATATACCATGCACGAGATATTTTTATATTTTTTAAAAATTTATTAAGTATAAAAATTGTCAACAAAATTGCAATTATATTCATGTGGTTCACAAAAAGTGTTAAAAGACTTTAAATTTCTAGAATTTGAGAAATGAATTATCCATGCTATCATCGATCATTCGATGCAATCATGCAAACCCTAGGGCAACGAATGTTCGACAGGCAGTTACATGCAAATTAAATTAGACAATTTTACCCTTTTGCTCGTGCATGGGATGACTTTAAGACCATCCTTACATCCAGAACATTCATTTGGTCGTTTCTAACCTCTGAAAACCCTAGAGTAAGAGAGAGAAAGAAAAGAAGAGTGAGAAGAGAGGTTTTCTTAGAGGGTTTCACTTCCCAAGCTTGGAGAGTTCTACCATTGGGGTAATTACCTTAACCTCCACCTTCAATAATTAAAACTCAAATATGGATTCACTGTTTAAATCTTATATTTCGTTATACTTGATTATTTTGTGTCAAGAGCTTATGGGTAAGGTTGTTATCTTTTAGAAATGAGTAGATCCTTGCGAGTCAGTTGTGGGTTGAAGTCTTTTGTCAAATAAGCTTTTTGTTTGCTTTTGTTATTTGTTTTGTTTTGTTTTTTTGTTTTTTGTTTTTGTTTTTGTTTGTTTTTTTTCTAATTAAATAAGAGAAAAAATGTTACAAAGGAGGATCCTTCTCACTTTTGATCTGAAAGTAAGAGAGAGTGGGCAATTCTAAAACCAAAAAAATTGTGAGCTCTCTAACAACAATCTTAAAACGAAAGAAAACAGTGCAAAAATAAAACAAAGGGTTGAAAAATGGTCAAACAAGTGACAAGGTCTTCTAAAAGGGTCGCATATAGTGAATACAGAAGTAAAATGGGTACAGATTAAGACGAACTTATTTGAACCTCTTCCCCCCCCCCCCTCTCTCCCTCTCTCTTAGAAATTGCAATAGCCACAAGAAAGCGGCTGAAGCGGTAAATGCACTGTCTAAGTCCGAATCAGAAACCGAAGAAAAGAGAGGTACCAACATAAAAATTATATCAAAAAGTTTTTACAACAGGATCAAACCACATAAAAATAGGAAAACAAAAACCTAAAACAAACAATAACAAAAAAAATACATAAAAATAACAAAAAATCTAACAACTAACATCAACGACGGGGGCGTGGCAGTTTAGCGGCAATGCTTTAGTTTTGTGGGTTACAATCTCCTTACAAATAGCCAGCCTTTTTGGCATGCTTCAGAAACCACCTTGTGCATCACATTTCTTGGCTAACCCAAGATACATAGGACCATACCATTTTTCGGTCATTTCGTAATTTGTTGTATTTATTTCTAGCACTATTTTTATGTTTGATCCGGTTGTTGGGAAGGACATATCCTTTTAGTTTTTCTTTCCTTATAGCCTTTTCTCCCTGCTGAATAAAAAAGAGAAAAGGTAAAAAAAAAGTTGATTAATCAAGAATCACATGTCCACATCTACAATGAAGATTATTTTTATGTTTGATCCGGTTGTTGGTTTGGAGTCGGAATCGAAGGATTTTTAAGTTTTAATATGATATAAAGTAGAAAAAATATTTTAAATTTTTTGTATAGAAAAATAATTTTTTTTTATTTAAATAATAATAAAAAGTGCTAAAAATGATATAAAAAATAAAAAAAATTATTAAAAAGTGAATAATAAAATATAAAAAGGTGAAATATTTTTTTATTTAAAAAAAAACCCGACCAACATCCCTTGTAGTCCCGTAGGCTTTTATTTTATTGTATCTAGGCTCTAGCCTGGTTGAATTCACCCCTCTTTCCTTCCGGAGATGATTATGAAAACGATTGATTGATTGATCATTCACTCAAATTATTAACGTCAAGGTAGAAAATCCGAGAAAGGCCACCGAAAGCAGAAGAAGGATTAAAGAAAAAGCAGGCCCACTACCAACATAGTATCCATCTCCGTCGTCTATATTATCAATCGAAGAATTGAGATGGAACTTCAGGCCACTCGATGGGCCGATGGCTTAACTTTCTTCACCCCTTCGCTTTCTAGAATTTTCCCATTATTGTTTTTACTATTGAAGCAAAGATCGATTAGACATGTTGAAGCCGTTGAAGGGTCGTATTTCCGGCGACAACCCGGAAATCGGCGATCTTTGCGAGTGCCATCTCTCCTGTAACAATCTGGAAATGAATTGCCGACAGCGCGACGGTGGAAGAGCAACAATGATTTCACGCAGGACTGTTCCTGTCACCGGAGGTTGCAAAATGGGGGCTGCTGGGAACAAGAATACAGGACACGTGTCCTTCATCCATATCTCGACATTACCAGCACTAAGAATGCCTCATTCCCTGCCGCCGGCCGCTGCTGCTTAAACAATTGAAATTATTGTTATTATTATTATTTTAGTAATGTTATATATTACCCTTCATCTCACTTTTCTTAAATTAAAATAAAAAATAAAAAATAAAAAAATTCAAGAAATGACGGCATTAAATAAAGACGAGATGAAAGGGTAGTATATAGCTTCTGTTTTTTTTTTTTTTTTGGTGGTGGTATTATTATGGTCACATGAGGTACTGATAATAGTATGTAAGTCAAGACTAGTAATAATCCCATCTTTATCCTCTGCTACGGCTTCTACTGCAAAACCATCAATGACGTTGATCTTTTCCTAAATCTGTACGTCAACACTTTTTTACTGGTTAGGTTGGAGTTGATTATACAAGATATGTTGTTTTTGGATTTCTTTTTTTTTTTTTTTCCTCCTAATGAAATTTCTTTGTCTTTCTCTGTTAATGAAATGAAATTCTTATCAAACTAAGTTATTTTGCGTTGTTGGTGCATAGAAGAATTAACCTCACAAATATTATGTCCAGATGACAAACAATCCACAATTTAGATGCATTGAAGAATTTTATGCCAATTTAATATTCGGTCATATGGGAGTGTCGAGCCACTCTAAGGGTGTTTGACAAACCTTTTTCAGGTTTTTTTACTGTGCATATGGGAGTGTCGAGCCACTCTGAAGGTGTTTGGCAAACCCTTTTCAGGTCTTTTTACTGTGGAGTGTCGAGCCACTCTGAGGGTGTTTGGCAAACCCTTTTCAGGTCTTTTTACTGTGCATATGGGAGTGTCGAGCCACTCTGAGGGTGTTTGGCAAACCCTTTTCAGGTCTTTTTATTGAAAAGGGTTTGCCAAACACCCTTTTTTTTTTTTCTTTTTAAATAAAATAAAAAATAAAGACATTTTGAAAAATAACGAGTTAAGTTGAGAATAATTTAGAGAAAGTAAACAGCAAAAATGACATGTATGAACTTTTTTGTCTAAGAAGATAGAATGGCCTAATAGATGGGCTAGATTGTAAATTTTTAAACATAGGATGCGACATTTAAAAAAGAGGTGAAACGTTAGAAGGTAAAGTTTATTTATTTATTTATTTTTTCTTCTAATTCTCAAATTGTTGAAAGTTGTCGGAAGTCACTGGCCCTTTTTCACCAACATTGCTTTACGAGCCAAACACTGAAAAATATTTTCAGAAACATAATTTCATTGAACAATATTTTCTTATGAAAAAACATTTTACATTGAAATTAAAATGCGTGATTTGGAGTTGATGAAAGAAAAATACCCAAATCACAAAGTAGTGAATGAAGGCACATATACTCTCATCCGTTGTATTTGCAAGTGATTTATACTTCGCCTTAGTACTAGAACGAGCAATAATTCGTTGTTTCCAAGAGTTCCAGGATATTAAATTGTGGATTCTTTGTCATATGGACAACAGGCCCAATCAAAGTAAGAGAAGGGTTGGAGAGAAAGGGAATTGAACCATCGCAGGAGAAGCTTGAAAAATTCTCTTATAAGTAATGAAGAATGCATTTAAAAAAGAATCCAAAAAGAAATGTAAATCCCCAATATCCTTAATGGCAAACTCAACGCAAAGATAAGATAACAAACCATCGATTGCCCCTTTACAAGAACCAATTATTATAATATCATCCAAATAAATGAGGACGAAGATGATGAAAAATTAATAGGAAAGAGTCTAACCGAGGCCGTTCAAAACCAAGTTCCAACAATTTGCTGCTCGACTGTAAATATGATACTCTTGAGATCAGGATCTCTTTAGATTTTTAAATTATAAAATTTAAGCCGTTTCTAGACATCGAAACACTTGGGTTGAGAATTGAGTACATTTTTATCAAGTTTTTATACTTCATGTTATAACTCTGAGCAAAAAACTATTTTTTGATTTTAGGAAGAATAAACATCTATGTAAAAGTGAAGAAGCAACATTTTAGAAGGGAAATTCTTTCTCTCTGTCTCAATAACATTCTATCTGTTTAATAGGTGGCATTTTTCAAGCGTTTCGATGCTTAAAAACCGCCTAAATTTTATAATTTCAGAATCTACAATTTTTTTGAAATTATAGAAAATCCTAATCCTGCTCTTGGTGCGTGCTTGAGACCGTAGAGTGCCTCGCCTTCTTTAATTTGTAGACATCATTAGGGTCGTGGGGATGAGAAAAACCGAGTGGTTATATCATGTACACATCTAATTCCTTGGCAACTAGCCTTGCTTTATAATGTTCAATTGACCCATCAACATGGCGCTCGATTCTAAAAATCCATTTACGCCCAACAACATTCATGGAAGCAGATGGCTCAGATGCATTAGGAGATGATTCATAGAGAATTTCAGATGCTGAAGATGTGGCAGAGGTAGGTGATATTGCTTGTAAAGAAGTAGATGAGTGGATATTGTTGGTTGAACATGGCTGACTTGGTGAGAAAATGGGAGATAGGAGAGGCAAGAATGGATGTATCATTGGATGGTTGTGATTGAGCTACGTGTAAGTTGTTAGAAAGAGCAAACGGAAGGGATCTCTCATAAAAAATTACATCACGAGATAAAAAATACTCTTCCAGAATCAACATGTAAGCACTTATATCCTTTGTAATTGTCAGCATATATAGCCAAGGAAAACACTTGGTATGAGATTTTTCATTGTTTTTATAATTAGTGATTTACAAGAGTACAAGATAGATTACAACTCTTTCAAATATAGTGATAAGATTTTTTTTTTCTAATTAAATATAGTGATTAGATTACAACTTCTTGTTAGCTGTTACGTTGAGTTTGAAGTTCATCCTTGTCGGTTTGTCTGATATTTGATGGAGTCTTCTTATCTGATGGACCCATTAAAGTTTAGTGAAACAATTAATGTCAACATTGAGTCCCACCAATCCAATAGTGGATTTGGAGGAGAGGGATGGGGGGAGGACCAATGAAAGGGACGTGTAGCATGTCCCGTTTAGGGAAGTTTTATTGTCATGGGTGATGGAAACTCTATCTGAACTTCGTGACCAAATCTTGTAGAGGGAGAAGAAGGGATTGAAACCTAGGGTTTTTGGGAAACTAAAATGACCTATTGTAGAGATGTTTGCTGAATCATGAATATGATTAGTGTTAAGGACTATTACATGATGTTAAATGGAGCATTTAGACTGTTTACATGAAAAGTAAAAGAAGTTTAGGTTTTTGTAAAAGGTTATTTCAAGTGTGAATTATAAGAAACATTTGGAATAATTTGGAGGGAGTTTTATGGTTGTATTGTTTTGATGTAGCGGCTTTTATCTGGAGTTTGGTTGTTGTATATAGATTTTAGGCTTTATGGTCTAGGGCATAGCTATATAATTGAATCACTACTTTCACTTAAAGTTTTTCCTTTGTTGCCTTAATTTGGATCTATTGGAAAATTAAGCTACTAGCTTTGCAGGTCTTAATAGATTGATATTGATGTTTTTGGATAGGCTTTGGTTGAATTGATGACATATTTGAGGGAAAACTTGGTTTGTTAGCGAGGTAAGTAGTTTAGTTAATGTAACTATTAGAAAATTAATATCTATTTCATTAAAGATCTCAAAAAATTCACTCACCTCCAGATGTTTCGACACTTTTGCAATCATACTCTTAAAGTTTAAAAAGTTGCAATGCTGAGTTTCCATGTTTCAAAATTTTGCAATGTTATTATTTTGTTAAGATTTTCTGTTAAATTCTAATGGTGGATGTCAAAATCCCTAAATACCCCCATTTAAAAAAAAAAAAAAAAAAAAAACAAACAAACAAACAAAAAGGCCAATCGTGGGTGTATTTTTTTTTAATGTTTTAATATATATATATTTTAAAAATTAATTAATTATTAATTTTTAAATAATGGTAATTTTTGTATTTTTATTAGTTTTACAGGGATATAAGAGACATTTCACTTTTATACCGTCTGGTTGGTAGGGTTGACATTGCAAAATTTTGAAATATGAAAACTCGGCATTACAACTTTTTAAACTTTAAGGGTATGATTGCAAAAGTCTGAAACATTAGGGAAGTAAGTGAAGTTTCTGCTTAAAGATTCTTTGGATAAATGGCATCAAAGTACCTAGTAACAATGTGTTGCCGGGACATTGTAACTAAGTCCTCATATTGCAAGGTGAATTATGAAGGCATGTATGTGCCAAGTCATGCATCAATTGTATACTAGGTTAGACATGGCTATAAAAAGGACTTCAAGAAGCTTCAATTATAACTTTGACTAATTTTTTGGGGTATAACATAGATGTGGTTAGTGTTTCCTTGGATCGTGATGGTTGTTTCCTAAACTTCAATAATGTATAAGGGCTTGTACATCTCATGACTATCTAAATGCTGCTCAAGCTCTTCTAAACCAAAAAAAAAAAAAGAGAAAAAAAGAAGAAGAAGAGAATCAAACTCAATAGTTTCACCTACATTGTAGTTTTAACAGTTTTTTATTAGAGCATCTCCAGCAATTATGGTCATTTTAGCTATTCAAAATACAACTTCTTTTATTTTAACTCTCTATTTTTTTAAATATTATTTTTTATCCTTACCTTTTCTTCTCCCTCTCCCGTCTTTCTCTCCTCTATCTCTCTCTCTTTCTCGGCAAAACACCAAGCAATTGGAAATCAGATCAGACTCACTCGTCTCTCTCTCCTCTGTCTCTCTTTTTCTCGTCAAAACAATAAGCAATTGGAAATCAGATTAGACCACAGTTTGGGTTAAATTTTCAAGCTTTGGGGTTTTGGAGCTGTTTGGCGTGATGGGTTGAAGATATGGGCAACAAATTAGGCCTTCATCTCTCTTGAGCTCCATATCCATGTCTACCGTGAACACAACAGCAAAGACGAGAGAGATTGAAGGTGCAGAGGGAGAGGGAGTTTTGGGTTTCGAATTCGAATTAATCGATTGAGCTTTCTGCGTATACTTTTCTTATTGAGAGAGCAAGGTGCGTAGCTGCCTTGTTAAATCATGGAAAGGGAGAGGGAGAGAGGAGAGAGTGTAGATGGAAGGTACCCATGGGCCATGGCTTGGTGTGTTCGGTGAAGGGCGAGAGGGATAGGGAGAGGGAGAGAGAGAGAGAAGAGAGAAAGTAATAAAAAAAGGCTTGTAATGTGATACAGTAACTTTCAAATATGAAAGTTTACCATAGCAAATTTGATGATAACCCGTTATTTTAAAGGGTCTGCTGGAAGAAAAAAATGGGTTATAATAGCTAAATTTAGCTATTATGACCAATTTAAAGGGCCTACTGGAGATGCTCCTAGGCATTCAAGTCCAGTTCAGTGTAGAGCATTGTCTTTGTATGGTTGATGTTCATGGTCGAGCTAGTTGTTTTGGAAGAGCCTTATGAGTTTATAGAGAAGCTGCTAGTTGAGATAGAAAGGTATATGAACCTCTACTTGGTGCTTCCAGAGATTATATGGCTAATTTTAGATATATGTGCTCAACTATTTTGTTTCATAATACTACTAATTTTTATCTGGCTCCAAATTCCAAATGGTTATGCTGACCTCTAAACAAAAAATGAGTTTATAGAGACTAATATCCATAAACTTCATCAGCTAATGAATTCCCCTTTTCACTCTTTACGAATAATCTAAAACGAACATCCAACTTTAACACCCTAATGATCAAACACCTACGAGCCTAACTGCTCCCTATTTGTTTACATCATGAAATCTTAACACCCTTAAATCCTTATTGACAAATCAAAGCCTAAAACAACATCCTTTGTCGCTTACCCACAACATTTCCATGATTTGGCCTAAATTCTTGATAATAAAATTTAAAGCCTACCAAGCGTTATTTGCCTAGATAAGATATGCCTCAATAACCTCAAAGGTTCTTCAAACATTACGAGTTCCCGTTTTAAAATCAAGTCCTTATAATTATCCAAAATTTACTATTATTTTATCCATAATATACCAAAATCCGCCTTATCATCAAAATTAAATTTCTTAATCTTAGGGATTTAAAATACGGGGTGCTACACACAATGGGTCCACTGTATTGGGCTGGTCCGAACATGTCAGGCAACTTGCTTATTTGGATCCAAATGGTTCCACTGGATTGGATTGGCCGAAATGGGTCAACCTACTGATTTGACCCAATATATTATTATATCATTGACAACTTAATTAGATTGGGTCTAATGGGTTGAAAACCCTACCCGAAGGCCCACTTTCAAAACCAATAGGTTTGTGTTGCCACCACTAGATTAACGTGGCACGTAGCGATTGCTTGGTATCGTTGTTGGTCAACCAAACATGCGGCAACCATGTAGGGCCACTGCCACATCAACATGCATGCGACGACTGCTTTCACAGCATCCTACAGTGGATTTGCAACAACGATTGGGTCGTTGCAAATCTTTCTACTCCATGCGAAGACCATGTAGGGCCTTCGCCAAGTTGCCAGACCAACACACATGGCTACTGTGCAGGATCGCCGCTAGTCAATGTTAACGATATATCAACTCCTACAGCTCCTTTGTCCAGGGTCAATCATGTTCAATCACAGGATACCAATATAGCAAAGATGTCTAGTGTAGATGTCCGATTTTTCACAGTGGCTTCAGGCCGCCTTCTAAAGAGGAGCCCTGCATGCAAAAGGAGATGAGGCCATTAGAGTGGCTCACTAGGACTTGCCAGTGAGACCCCTCCGATGGCTAAGTCAATTGAAAAGGAGAGGAGTGGAGAGGGAGAGGATTGTTGTGTGTATAGAATAATACTTAAGTCCTATATATATATATATATATGACCCCTTGGCCCTCTAGCACAATCTGTGGGCCGTGGGTCGGTAACATGAGTTTTAGGCAATTCCTAGGCCCGCTGATGGGCTTTGCTTAGAGTTTCTGTTTAGGTCCCACAAGAGTCCCCCAATTCTCTTAGATGATTAGTAGATCCATCTATGGAAATTTTATAAGTTTGTGCCTAGGCCCGCAGACTGGCCTTGCTTGGAGTCTCTATGTGGGCCCTATAGGAGTCCCCCAATTCCCTTGGATGATTAGTAAATCTATCCATGGGAATTTGAATTGTTGTGGCTTTTGTTGAATGCTGATTCGATGAAAATATATGGGATGTTAACATCTTCCAACAAGGTCTTAGGACGCCTCGGTAGGAGGTCTTAGACTGCCTCGGTAGGAGGTCTTAGACTGCCTCAAACGTAAGGTCTTTCACTGAAGTCCGATGCATGGTGGCGACTTATGGGGGGTGAACATCTTCTTGACAAAAGGTCTTAGGTTGCCATCGTATACTGTCTCAGTAGTAAGGTTTGCAATAGAGATGGCAATCCTGGCGGGTCGGGATGCGTGGCATCGACGACTGGCAATAAAGATGGCGATCCTGGTGGGTTGGGATTCGTGGCATCAGCGACCGGCAATAGAAATGGTGATCCTACCGATGTGGTCTTAGGATGCCTCAGAAGGAAAGGTCTTACACGGCCATCATAAACAACGTGCCCACCTGATGAGGTCTTAAGATGCCTCCGAAAGAGAGGACTTATACGGCCTCGGTGACTGGGTCTTGGTGCAGTCCTCAAAGTGAATTACCAAGTATTGATCCTTGGGGCGAATTACTGAGGACCAAGTTACCGATGTGGTCTTAGGATGTCTCGGAAGGAGAGGTCTTACACAGCCATCAAAAGCAGTGTGCCCACCCGACGAGGTCTTAAGATGCCTTCGAGAGAGAGGACTTACACTGCCTCGGCGGCTAGGTCTTATGCAGTTCTCGGAGTGAATTACCAAAGAATTGGCTACCGATGTGGTCTTAGGATGCCTCAGGAAGGAGAGGTCTTACACGGCCAAGGTCTTAAGATGTGCCTCAGAGGAGAGGGGATGTCATTACACGGCCTTCATTAGCAACGTGCCTACCCGACGAGGTCTTAAGATGTCTCCAAGAGAGAGGACTTACATTGCCTCGGTGACTAGGTCTGGGAGCAAGGGCTTAAGATGTCTCAGAGTGGAAGGGCTTATACCACCTTGAGGTTATAGCAGTCGAGGAGCAAGGTCTTAAGATGCCTTAGAGGAGGAGGGCTTATACCGCCTTCAGGTCATAGCAGTCGAGAAGCAAGGTCTTAAGATGCCTTAGAGGGGGAGGGCTTATACTGCCTTCAAGTCGTAGCAGTTGAAGAGCAAGGTCTTAAGATGCCTCAGAGAGGGAGGGCTTATACCGCCTTCAGGTCATAGCAGTCGAAGAGCAAGGTCTTAAGATGCCTTAGAGGGGGAGGGCTTATACTGCCTTCAGGTCGTAGTAGTTGAGGAGCAAGATCTTAAGATGCCTCAGAGGGGGAAGGCTTATACCGCCTTGATGTCAGTGTCCTTTTACTGATGGAAACGTACAGTTCATGACATATACGAATGAATTAAATGAAGAATAGTTTGACATAAATACACGTGTTACAATTTGTCAGTAGTATAGGAGGTGCCCTTATGCGCTTGGAGGTGAACTTCGAATTACAGAGTTGTCCAATGGCATTTGTAAATACCCTTCGGGATGTGGAGTTGTCCTTCGAGATTTGTGGGTGCCTGCATAAACATATACTTTTGCAATTTTGTCGAGGATGATTTATATAAACTTTTACCTTAACATCATTGATAGAGAAATAAAGAGCTTCTGTGTAATGTAAATCAACAATGTCAATGAGCAAAAGATCATCAAAATGGCAACTCGCAAATGTAATGACAAACATGGTAGTTGAAGGCTAATGACAGCATCATAGAAATTCTTCGTAGCTTCAAATAGGCTTCAGGAACATATAAATATAAAGACAGATATTTGCTGGCGCATATACCCATGCATTGATATTGGAGTAATGAAAATCAACAATGGCAATGAGCATGACAGCATCAAAATGGCAACTTGTGACTGTAATGGCAAACTCAGCAGGTAAAGGCTAATGGTAGCATCATAGAAATTCTCTGTACTTCTAGAGGGGATTTTGGAGAAAGTCCTCGCATTTTGGAGGTGTCCCTCGGGATTTCAGAGTTGTCCATGTAAGCAGGAGAGTCAATACTCTTTAAATAGGCAATATTCTTTTAGATGGAGATCATATGATAAAAGTATTTATACCGAATGCATCAAGAGCATTTTAACATAAAAGAGTGGCATTTGCTAGTACATATGTCCATGAATTCAAATAAAAACCTCATAAGCATTTAAATATAATATCGGAGAAAACATTAGTAGCATGTGTTAGAGGCTACATGAGAAATATGTGAATGGTGTACTGAATATGGACTCCGATCGAGGAGTTCTTGCCAGTGTAATCTTCATGGGGCACGGCTTCTAATCAGATGTCATTGAGAGATGAACATTAAAGCCAATTGGCAATACTCGACAGCTAAAAGTGTGCAAATTCGTAGACTTATAAGTAATAATCAATAAGACAATATTTCAAAAAGTGTGTAGACTTGTAAGCAATAATCAATAAGACAATATTCCAACTGTAGATGTCCAGTTTTTCACAGTGGCTTCAGGCCGCCTTCCAGGAAGGAGCCCCGTCTGCAAAAGGAGATGAGACCATTATAGTGGCTCACTGGCGCTTGCCAATGAGGCCCCTCCGATGGCTAAGTCAGTTAGAGAGGAGAGGAGTGGAGAGAGAGAGGATTGTTGTATGTATAGAATAATACTTGAGTCCTATATATATATATATATATATGACCCCTTAGGCCCTCTAGCATAATCTGTGAGCGGTGAGCCGGTGACATGGGCTTTAGGCAATTCCTAGGTCCTACATCTAGCATGAATCATGGGATTGGACATGATTTGCCAATCAACAGTCGTGGCTCCAGCAAAGATTATGTTCAATTAAATTCACAGCTGCAACTATCCAACATGAAAGGAAAGAATCATGACAGAAAAGGAAACACGTCTAGAATTCTCAAGATCACTACAGCAGAAAAAGGAATAGAGTTGTTTAAAGGAATTCCACATATGGCTACCAATCAGAGCTGCAACACCTAAGGAATCTGTTGTCAATAATTTATTTTCTGTAATTATTGTAAATCACCATAGGATCATGAGTTGTTCCTATATAGTGTTCTTGTATCATTGTTTGAATAATTAAGCAATACAATCATTCTCCCATCTCAGTTTAAGAATTCTTTCTTGGTATCAAAGCCATTTTTTTTGGCTAACCCCATTCTTTTTGATCTCAATCTCTTTGAAATATTCAAATGGCTTCCGCAACCCCTATTGCTTCTGCAGCTTCCTTTGCCCTACCAAACATCACACCTATGGTGTCCATGAAATTCATGGGTCCAAACTACATAAGTTGGACAACTCATTTTCTTCCTCTTATGCGAACTCATGACCTTCTCAGCATCGTTGATGGCTCAGAGACTTGTCCTTCAGAATTCACTCTTGATATAGAGGGCAACCTAATGTCAATTCGCAATCCAGAATTTATGGCATGGCAGAAGAAGGACCAGTTCATACTGGCCTAGATTAATTCAACTCTTAGTAAGAGGATTCTATCCATTGTTTATGGAATGAATACAACCTACCAAGTTTAGGCTCATCTGTCTAACAAATTTATTCCAAATTCCCACACCATGATCAACACTTTCAAGAGGCAACTTCAGACTCTGAGTCAAGGCTCCCAAAGCTGCTCATATTACCTTTTCACTCCCAAAGGCTTGGCTGATCAACTTGCTGCAAGTGGCACCAGTGTAGCTGATGAGGACCTTATGTCTTATGTGCTTGGAGGTCTTAATTCCTCCTATAACTCTTTCATTACAACCATCAATCTTTATACACGAGACAAACTAATTTCCTTTGACGATTTCCACACGAAGTTGCTGAATCATGAAAAACTGTTGGATGCATCCCAAAAATTAGTCCAACCTAAGGGAGGTCAGTTTGCTTTCTTTATTCCAAAGCAGAAATCACAGCAATATTCCAAGAAGTAGAAATTTCAATATCACAACAGACAACCACCTCGCCAGCACCAGCAACCATATCATCGTCAGTAGCACACTGCTTCACAAGAATTGCATTCTCCTACTACAACACAATCTGGTAAAAATGCGTCATCTTCTCATCTGTTTATGTCTACTAATCGGGTTCTTTGCCAGATTTGTGGGAAGATAAGCCACCAAGCATTAGATTGCTATCACATGATGAATTTTTCATTTGAAGGTCGTCATCCACCTTCCCAATTAGCAGCAATGACAGCATATACTCACGGTGGGACTGAAATTGAGCAACCGCAGTACCTTGACAGTGGCACCAACCACCACATCACTTCTGAATTGGAAAATTTAACCCTGCAGCAACCCTACCACGAGACTGAGAATGTGACAATTGGCAATGGAGGAGGCTTACAAATAGCAAACACTGGTTCTTCACTCATCTCTACTTCCAATCATCATTTTTGCTTAAATAATGTTATCCATTGCCCGCATGCCTCATCCAACTTGCTGTCAATACAAAAATTTTGTAAAGACAACCATTGCTATTTTATACTCCTAGTTGTTTTATAATCAAGGACATGCTAACCAAGGAAATCCTACTGCAAGGGCTGAGTGAAGCAGGGCTTTATCCCATCTATCTCAAGGAGTTGCAGTCCAAGAAAATAAAATCCAAAGACACATTTCTTTCCTCAGCAGTCTTTTTATCGCAATTTCCAACTTTCCTAGGAGTCACAACACCACTTGATATTTGGCATTTCAGACTTGGATACCTAGCTAAATCCATTGTTCACATACTCTTGCAGCAATCATTGCTACCTTACTCTGGTTTTGTAAAGCTTAATAAGCTATGTGATTCATGTCAAGTGTTTAAGAGCAAGAAATTGTCTTTTCCTGATTCTAATAGGGTCTCCACACATCCTCTTGAACTTGTTCACTCGGATGTATGGACCTCCCCTATTGTATCAAATGGTGGCTACAAGTTTTATATTATTTTCATTGATGACCATTCTTGTTTTTCATGGTTGTTCCCTTTAAGTCAGAAATCTGAAGTCCTTGTGTGTTTTATTAAATTTAAAAGTTTAGTTGAGAACTTCTTTTCCTGCAAAATCAAACAAATTCAAACTGATAATGGAGGAGAATATGTCTCAGCTGCCTTTAAAAATTTTACAAACACCAATGGAATTTTGCATCGATTGACCTGCCCTTACATGTCTGAACAGAATGGTATATCTGAAAGAAAACACCGGCACATCACTAAAACTGGCTTATGTCTCCTAGCACAATCTAGTCTTACTTCATCTTATTGGGTTGATTCTTTCTTGACTGCAACTTATTTAATCAATCGAATGCCCACTGCTCTCCTGGATAATGTTTCACCTTATTTCAAACTCTTTCACAAACACCCAGACTATTCTCTTCTTAAGACATTTGGGTGTGTTTGCTATCCCTTACTCAGGCCCTACACATCCCACAAGATGGATTTTAGGAGTAAAAGATGTATTTTTATTGGGTACAGCAGTAGTCAAAAGGGTTATCGTTGCCTTGATCCTCAAAATGATCGTGTCTATATTTCAAGACATGTTATTTTTGATGAGACACAATTTCCAGCCAAATAGAGACTTGCTTCTACTCCACCTGCAATGGCCTCTTCTCATGGTTTTGCATTCCCTGCTCCCTCAAGTACTTTTTCTAATTCTATATCTCATATTGACCATAGCTTTAACTCTTCCATTTCATCTCTTGTTCCTGTCACTGGCACATCAAGTTCCCATGACACTCCTCCTTTGTCCCCTGTCACACCACATCCCTCACCCTCTATAAATCCTTCTACAGACTTTGTTCCTCAAGACAATTCAGCTCCTCATGTGCCTCCCTCTCTTGCTGTGGTTGAACCCCACACTGCCACACTTGAACCTCATCAACAACCAGCCTTTCAAACGCTTACTTGCTCTCAAACCCACTCATCCAAGCCTAAGCTCTTCCCTGACTATCAACTATACTCATCCACCTAGGGCTGTAAATGAGTCCGCTTGTTCGCGAGCGCGCTCGATACCCGCTCGGTTAAACTCGACTCGAGCTCGAGCTCGGTACAGTACAAATCCGCTCGTTACTGTAAAAGCCCACTCGATTAGTTAGTGATACATACCCGACTCGCCCGACTAAGCTCGATAGGGGCTCGCAAGCCTAGCTCGTTAAGGCTCGAATAGACCGGCTCGTTTAAAGCTTGCGAGCCTAGCTTGTTTAGGGCTTATGAGCCTGGATTGTTTAATGCTCGAATAGACTGGCTCATTTAAGGCTCACGAGCTCAGCCAATTCATGATCATATAATAATAATATTATGTGATCACAAATCATTATATAATTTATATGACAAGCTAACTATATAATGAGCTCACAAATCATGCTAAATTACTAAGTATAAAATAATCAATTGATCAAAAAATACTTAGCATGAGTTGTGATTTCACCTAAATATTGTCATTAGATACTTTATCATACTTATGACTTATGATTATTATCTTTGATTCATTATCCTTATATACTTATTATTATCATTATCATATGATTTAAGTTATCTAATATTGTATTTATCACTTATGTCATATAATTATATAAACACTAGATCAAATGATAATAGAAATATGATAAAAATTTGTTAGGTTTAGTCATTATAATTTATATTATTGATTCATTATCATTATATACTTATCATTATCATTATCATATGATCTAAGTTATCGAACATTGTACTTATGTCATATAATTATATAAATACTAGATTAAATAATAATAGGAATAAGATAAAACTTTGTTAGGTTTAATCATTATAATTTATTGATCGCGCTTAGAAATCAAATTTAAATTTATAAACACTCGCAATAGCACAAATCTTTGTAGATAGGTCTATATTGAGGGATCGAACCACAGAGATTGTAAAAGGTTGTGTGATATGGAATTTCTAAAATGTTACCTAACTTAATCCATAAACACAAGAGTTGGATTTTTAAAACTAAAAACTAAACAACTAGAAAGCTTTTAAACTAAGTTATCCAAAATTAAGTTAAAAGAGTAGGGAGGTATAGGGAATTGATTTCACTCAATCCTCATACCACAAGAGACTAGTTCTAGCATGGATTTCACACAAAAGCATGGAATGGAGTGTGTGAAGGGTGTCAACCTCACAACATCTCATCAAGAATATACTTTTAAAAGGAAATAATAGAGCATCATAGCTACACTCAAATCACCCACCTAATCATCTAAATGTGAGGTAATCTAAGCTCCCTAGCATGCAATATAAACCCTTCTCAAAGCCTACACAATTCATGAAAATAAGCATAAAACATCTTAGGTTTCCACCCCTCTTTCCAACTATTCTAAGCTAATTAACATAGATCAATTGTGGTTCCTAGCATGCCCTATCAAACTTACACAAATCATGTCAAAAAGTATCATTACATAGCTCATAAATCAATCAAAACATAGACAATCCTTCATAGACAAAGAACCACATATATTTCAAATGGTATGATCATTAGGCAAAATTCATAAGCATATACAATCTCCATGCCATTTGTACAAAAACCAAGCTAAAACTACTCAACTCATAACACTTGGATCAAGTTTACATCAAAACCCTAAAAAGGATTTAGTTCCCCATATAAGAAATGGAAAACTCCATTGGTTTGGAGAACCCATTCCTAAGGAAGGCAAGTGCTAGAGAGGAGTTCTACCTATTGTCTAATACAAGCAAAATGAACTAAAAGCTAAGAAAAATAAGAGAGAACCGAGCTACTGGTCCATTCTCGGACCCAAGTTACATATATAAAGAGGGAAGGGGCTTAGATCTTTCCAAAATGAGTTAAGGCTACAAAGATCTTCTTCCAAATAGTCTTGGGCGGTTCTGAGGGAAGATTTCGGCGCCCACAATGGACTGACAAGCCGCAAAATCAGACCCATAAAGATCTAGCCGTCATTTGCTGTCTGAAAAGATCTTCAGGTTCGGAAGGGGCGACGACGCTCGAGCGTCACTTTTGGGCGCTCGAGGCGTCAAGTGCCTCTGGCGCTCGATATCTGCGCGCATGCCTGCGTGCGCCAGTGTTGAGGTTGCTTCTGGCGCTCGAGCGTCAAGATTGGGCGGCTCGAGCGTCACTCCTTCTTCAGCAATGACTTCTTCCCAACATATCTTCAAGCTTAATGTCCATGATTGTCTTGAATTTCCATTTAAGGCCTGAAAAATGGAAAACACTAAAACACACAAAAATATTAGATAACATTACAAACCTAAGTATAACACATGCGAGTTAAGGGGCTTGAATGTGTAACATTCAAGACTTATCACCCCCCAAACTTACATAATGCTAGTCCCTTAGCATTACAATACTAAAAGTGAAATGAAACAACTATATATACCACCTCTCTACACCTCCCTGTGTTTTTGTCGTAGGAAACACGATTGCATTTAGCATATGCAACAAGCCTTTTAAACCCCTAGCATAACTAGCCGGACGAGTGAAGTCTCGTGAGGGTTTAACAGAAATGTTACGCCACAAAATTGTGCATGCTCACCATTATCACAAAGAATTGCAGTATCACAAAAATAATGGTTCGCATGTCAATGGTAAGCTTAAACTAACAACTCCATTTTCAGCTACAAGATCAGAATGTGCAAAATATGTTTACTTACGCGATGGCTAGCTGAGAATTCATGTATGTTCCAACTGGTGTAAAGTGATCAGCACATAGATACGAGGTTTCAAAATAATCAGCAACTCACATGGCTCAACATATCAAATCATTGAACTCTTTATCAAAATGAAACAACAGCAGGCCATGGTTACTTATTTATTACCGACCTTTATACTTATATTTACACAGCTGTTAGCTTAACCTCCATTAAGCTTTTCTAGTTAACCCATGTACTGAGTGTTAAGCCAATAACTCCCAAACCAGATGGCTTTAGGGCACTAGATGTAGAGACATCCTAGGGGCTGTATACTCGAGTTAACTAGGCTACAAAGACAAGCCTAGCTGTTTCTATCAATCTTTTTTTTTTTTTTTTTTCAACATATACAGCATGATACCATCAATTTTTATTGTCCCAGATGCATCCATCTAACAAAGCAATCCAATTGCATCAGACGTATGAAAAGCAAGCATGTTTGTCATTTTAAAGCTCATACCTCACAATCCATGTGGCCAATGTGCTCGTGATATACAATGTGAAACAGTTGAATTCTCAAAGCCAACGCAAGTAAAAGAGTTTTACAATTCGCTAACTGGATAATCATGTGTTCGTTTCTTTAAGCTCAACTAATGAAAGAAATCAAAATAAAGATCAATAACATTCTAAGGAATAATATGAACATGTATTTACAAGACATGTATTTACAAAAGAAAATTTTTTTTTACAAACCCAAGAAAAGTGGTAAATGAACAAGATACAAGTGTTTACCCATACCCCCACCAACTTAAATAACACAATTGTCCCAATGTGACTGTACAATGAATAGCAAAACTAAGGGGAGAATATGAACCTTATTGGGGAGGTACTGGCTCTATGCATACCCCAAACTTGATCTTTACAATCACTTATCCTGAAAACAAAACTAAAAACCAACTAAAAAGCAAATAATATACACAACAGAAAGAAAGAATAAAGAATAAAGAAAAATCAAAATTAAATCTTGAACAATAACCCAACTTCTCATAATCCTCCATGAAATGAAAAAAAACACCTGTCCTTATAAAGAATGGCAAAAACAAATACATCTGATGGTTAATAACATAAATGTTGCCAAAATAACCAACAATGTTACAAACGTGCAAAGCCATCAAATAATACAAATAATGGCTCAAGGAGGCAGGTGGTGCAGGTGGTGGTGGAAGGCGACTCAGAATCTCCTGCAGTGTCGACCCATAGTCTGAAGTGTAGCCTCCATGGACTGATACGCAGCCTCAGTTCTTGTTAGAAGCCATCCTGCCACTGGTAGACTCGCTCAAACTGTGCCTGCATCAGCTCCTACTCGGACTGTGAAATGGGGCTCTGTCCCCCTGAGGAGCTGATGGCTTCTCCCTGAGCCATCTCATCCAGCTGCATCTGGCATATTCTCATCTTGTGCAGGAGCGGGTGCTCTGGGCCTCATGTGAGAGACACTTCTTCTCCATCTCTTTCGGTGACAGCTGAAGTTGTTGGCTTCAATGATGTCTTTTTCCTCAGTTAGCATCATCCCCTTAGTGATAAGAAAGCTGGTATCAGCGTACGGGAAAGGTAGCTTGGATGTTCAGTGATAATTCTCTTATCACGATAGCATTCCTTCCCAACAACTCT
>FXXK01001634.1:57200-86840 GCA_900184695.1 Betula pendula | reverse complement strand
ATAAATTTGACCTCTCAAACATGGTGACCACTTACTTTGGAACATTTTAATAGTAAAAATAAAATTACCTAACTTTTTGCTTTAATTTTTGTTGGCGTCTACTAATTCATTGCCTTATTAGGGAACAAACAACATTCAAGGCATATTGGTAAATTTGCCTGAAGGGGAAGACATGGTGCACTTGGGTTCCGAGGCCTTCAAAAATATGAGAAGACTTAGACTGTTTATGGTTAACCCTAATGCACACTTTTCAAGACAACCTAATTTTCTTCCAAATGAATTAAAAGTGCTTGATTGGCCTAGTTGTCCTTTAGAAGATTTGCCATCCAATTTTCGTGGAACGAAGCTCGTTGATTTAAGAATGCCAGGGAGCCTCATCAAGGGATTTACGGGAGATGAGGTACAATTATATGTTTTTTAGGAAAATTATGTCACGACACCCTCATGCTTTAGCCTTTTTTATTTTTTAATTTTTTTTTACATTGAGACCCTAATTTCCAATTTGATGGATTTTAGATTTGTGCTTCTAACATTTGTAAATCAAGACTACAGTTAGTGTTTTCCATATAACATAAACGGTATTAAAATACATTTATGCCTCTTTACATTTTTTTTTAAAAATAAAAGTGGCTGGGTGAAAGCACCCTGCCCAGCCATGACTGGGCTTTGTGCCAGGGCCCCAGCCATCGCCACGATTAGGGCTAGATGCCACGGCCTCAGCCATGGTTGCATGCCATGGCCAGGGCTAGGTGCTTTCACCTAACCACGACCGGCCACACTTTTATTTTATTTTTTGGTATGAGAGGAATAAGTGTATTTTCATATCATTTTTTGTTATCTATTTGATGAAAACACTTACCGAGGTCTCAATTTCAAATGCTTGAAGCACAAGTTTAAAATTCATCAAACTGAAAATTGGGGTCTCTATCAAAAAGTGCAAATGCGTGAGGGGGTCGTGACATAATTTCTCTTGATTTTAAAATTTCTTCCTTTAAATTCTGTCGTTAATTTCCTTCAAACTGATTTATTTCCTTTTCTTTTTTTGACAGAAATTTCAAAGTATGAAAATTATGAATTTCTCTAAATGTCAATACCTAAAAATAATCCCCGATGTTTTAAAGATCCCAAATTTAGAGGAGTTGACTCTTGATGATTGTACAAGTTTAGTTGAGATTCATAATTCTGTCGGATCTCATGATAAGTTAGTTTCCTTGAGTCTTAGAAATTGCTATAACCTTAGCAGTTTTCCGACAAGCCTCAAGTTGAGATCTCTAAAATTTCTTTACCTTAGTGGTTGCTCAAAGATTAACCACTTTCCTGAAATTGAGTATCAAATGGAGTTCTTAGAACGCATCTACTTTGGAGGTACTGGCATAAAAAAACTGCCTTCATCCATTCGGTACCTCATTGGGCTTGAAGAGTTAAACCTAAAAGGTTGCATAAACCTTACGAATCTTCCAAGTAGCATTTATCAGTTGCAACATTTAGAAAGACTTGTTCTCCCGAGTGGTTGTTCAAAACTTGTTAAGTTTCTGAGAAGTGGGGGATGGCGGACAATCCATGCTACCTCCGACAATTCAGTGTTTCTAATATGGTTGTTCCTCGATAGTAATTTCCGGCACTAAAATCGTTGTATCTTGGAAGGCTGTGTCTATTAGAATCAGATTTCTTTAGGCACTATTTATTGCTCCTCAACATTGGTACATTAGAGCTATCAGGGAGTGCTATTGTTACCATTCCTGCATGCATTAAATAGATTTGTTGTTTTGAGGTCACTTAAGTTGAAATAATTCAAGCAACTTCGAGAAATTCAAGCATTTCCACCAATTTCAAAATTGTGAATGCAACGGGGTGCATGTCATTGAATAAATGCCGGTTACCAGAGCATTTGTTTCCAGGCCGTGTGGGCAGCGGTATTGAACTGGAGGTATGCTCTCTCTCTCTCTCTCTTATACAAGCATGGTGCCTTGATTTGTAGGTCGTATCACTGAAAATTTGTCATATTCGTGAAACAGGAACATCCTGAATGCCGTAGCTTTAACATTTATGCTTATGGAAATAAGATTCCAGACTGGTTCAGATATCGTAAAGAGGTTTCAAATAGTAATTCATGTGAAATAGATATTGATGTGCCTGCTGATTTCGATGGGGAGATCACAACAATTGCTTTCTCTGCTGTTGTTGAAACATATAGAGATTATGATTCATCAATATGGGTTTCCGTCACCAGTGATGATAAAGAAATCTATCTCGACGGTGAAAGTTCTTTTCCAAGGTCCTCAGATGATGTTCCATCAATATGGTTGCGTCTCCATGTTCCAAAATCTTTTATGCTTAAGGAGTATAAAGGTCATCTGCGAGTTCTATTTGTTTACATGGGGAAGCGAACTGCCATGAAAAGTTGTGGATTCCATCTGGTACGTAGGTGTGAAGAGAAGATGATATATTCAATAGATGGTATTCAAGTTACTAAGAGACCCCGTGATGACGACAACTTGGGCGTTAGAATTTTACATGTAGAGGTAAAGACAGAGGAATTCTAGAATTTCACATTTTGCTAACATTCGTTCTTTCTTGAACTTGAATTAGTGGCTTCTATTTAATGAAATAACCATGCAAAACAACCTTTCTTATTTTTGGTTTTGGGTTTCTTACGGATCCGTGGAAACAGTCTTTCTCTCTTGTTTTTTTTTGGTTTCAAAGCTTATTCTGGCCTGAATTAAATTCTCAGAATGCCTCAGACACTAGCACAGAGTCCTTCTTAAATTCTCAGAATGCCTCAGACACTACTAGCACAGCGTCCTTAAGGAGGACTTCATTTTCTAGTTTGTCTCAAAAACCCAGCAATCTCAGAGTGTTTACAGTGTCCGAGCTGAAATCAGCCACTAAAAATTTCACCCGCTCTGCTATGATTGGAGAGGGCGGGTTTGGGTGGGTTTATAAGGGATTGATCAAGAGTGCAGAAGATTCATCTGGAAAGATTGAAGTTGCAGTGAAACAACTTGGTAGAAGGGGATTGCAGGCAAGGCTTATTCCTCATGCCTTTTAGCATTGATAATGACTATAGAATTTACTTGTTTATCATATCTAGTATCTTAGTGAAACCTTATCTGTACTGTGTGTTGTAATGGAGTTAAAAATAAGTTAGTTTTTTCAGGTGTCTGTATCTGTTGCTGCATTCTGAAAGCAATTCAACAATTTATCATAAATACACTTATTGAGGCAATATTCATTGTTTTCTGATATTTTGACATCTAGATGCGTATACAACATATTCAGCAGCAAGTAGTTTTCAGCTGAAATAAGTTGATCTCTTTCTAGTTAGTGTGGGCATTCCTGGGGCATGGTAGGCAGCTGTGGCACCAGCATGCCCTCGGAAACTCATTGAATCTGGCCTAAATTATCCTATTTTCAAACCTTTTCCTTTCGGTGATTGTCATGCCATACTGAGTGAGTATTGCATGGGGATATATCTCTTTTTTTAATCCTTTTGTGAACTTCTCTTTTCTTTTAAGGGTGGTGCTGAAATCAGCTGATTCAATCTGATACCTATTTAATTTTATAAAAAGATTGTCTGCCCTACTAATTACTTTCAAGGTAACCTTCTTTTTGGCAGGGACAAGGATATGGGTACGGAAGTTAATGTTCTTGGTGTGGTTGAGCATTCCTAACCTGCAAACTGGTAGCTTACTGCGCTGAGGAGATGAAAGAGACAGGGCTCTGATATATCATTATATTGCCTTACATAGTGTGAACACCACTTATCCCACTCGGTCAGAGACACCTTATCTCATGGCCATTGAGATGAGAAATAGCCCGGATGTGCTGCGTCTTACATAACTACATGAAGAATGATTTTCAGGGTAGTTGCGAAATTTTTCTTTTCCATTCTGATATACAGTTTAGGTTGTTAGTATGTTCATACTAGTGGCATTGAAAATTCCCCTATTTATTTGAAGGTTTCACTTAAGCTAATTTTCCTTTGTTATTGATTCTCATTGAAAGAAAGAGGAAATACGAGGGGTGGGGGGAGTTGCCAGCAGATTACTTTTTTAAACTCTTTACTGGTTGGTAATGCAAGTCCACTAATTCAGCATTTTGTTGACATGCTACTGACATTGTTTATATATTTTATTAGATCAATTTTCAGGGATTTCAAATATCTAATTGCCTAGCTGGATGATGCGTGGACATGCAAAAGTATCAACATTTGGATTGGCTATAGGTTGGCCTTCCGAGGTTAAAAAAAAAAAAAAAAAAAAAAAAAAAAAAAAAAAAAAAAAAAAAAAAAAAAAAAAAAAAAAAAAAAAAAAAAAAAAAAAAAAAAAAAAAAATAACCCCATGTTCTAAACAGCGGTAATGACCATACAAACTACTTTTACGACTTAAATTCTTATTTGTTGACTGCACAGAAGACTTTAAATATAATGATAATTATGTCAGGAAGAAATCACTACATGGATTGTGGGACTATCAATGTCTTCATTCTTGTGACCAAAATTTTACAATTTCAGTTATGTGATTAATATAGACAATATTGGCTCCTGTTTTACGTGCTTTCATTATTGCGTTTGTTTTGCTTTCCTGCTAATGCCTTTGAAATTGCACTAATGAGATTGTTTGAAACATTGATCATCTGTCTTTTAGCATGTAAATTCTGGATGGAAACATGTTAGATTGGATCTAAACCCCATATTATCTATTACATCACCAACTTCATTTCCTGAGTAGTTGGTTTCACATGAATGGTATGTAATGAATGAGTCGGTGCTAGGCGTACCGTTGAGATTGGGATCTAAACCATATCTACTCTATCCACCTCCACAAACTTCATTTCCTGTAGTGTTGGATTTTAATGAATGGTCATGTAAAAGAGTCGTTGCTAGGCGTCCGCTTTGTGCGGACGCTAGCGTCCGTTTCATGAGAAAAAAAAGGAATAAATAAAAAATAAAAACTTTTTTTTTTATTAAAAAACACTTAAATTTATCATTTCTTTTATTTTTCTCAAGTTATGAGAATGGAATGAAATAAGCAGCTGAACCATGTTTTTTGTTAAAAAAATATTTTTCTATTTTTTATTTTTAATGAATTTTTTTTTTTTTATTTTTCTTTTTTTTTCTTCAATGGAAAACGCGCTGGATCGCCCAGCTCTTACTCCATGTAAATTCGTCATCTCAGAATCGTAACAATATGTCTGTAGTAAGCATTTGGGATGACCCATATGAGATTGGATATTCTATTTGTTACGGCACTATGAAAATACAATTGATTTTCTTGTGGTCTCATTAAAATTACACATGACATTTGTTGTTTTTTACTTGTTTTAACCAGGGGATGCAGAATTATTTGTTCAGTCTTTTTATGTGGCTACGTTAGGGCTAGATTAGTGCACACTGTCCAGATGTATGGGAGATGCTTTTGCTTCAGTGGCTTTACGTTATATCTTTCAATCCTTTTTTTTAGAAAACCAACACATTGCTCTTTCAAAATATTTGAGGAAACAGGACAAAATTAATTTTCAAGTATTTTATTTTCTGCTGTCGAATACGCCATATCTAGGTTTTACAATTGTCATGTAGCATTCATGACTGGTTACTTGATCAGGTTGTAGGAACCATGGGATATGCAGCTCAGAATATATTCAAACTGGACGTCTCAGTCTAGAGTGCGGTATTATGGAGTTTGGGGTTTTTCACTATAGGAAACTCATACAGGTAGGCGCCATTTAGACCGAAAATCGTCCCAAGATTGGAGCAGAAGCTCCTGGATGGGTAAAGCCATTCCTATCAGATGTGAAAAATTCCCGCAACTATTGGACCCAGGCTTAAAGGGATATCCCTGAAGTCAGCACAGAGGCTTGCAATTGTAGCCAATCGATCTTGGTCAGGACACCCAAAGAGTCGCCAAGATGAGTGAGGTTATGGATAATGTTGATCGGATTGTGAAGCGCAGACGATACTGGAAGTCTCAAATACCCTTGAAGGAGTTTGGAAAGTGGTGGGAACTTCTTCCACACTGAAGCCACGAATAAGAGATAGGATTGGATTTGAAAGCGGAGAAATTGGTTGGATTACTCGTTATATGGAACCAAACTTTAAGGACCCGCTGAATGTTACAGTATCTTGAGCAGACTTAATCAGGTTGTTCTTGGGTGATCAGGTTACTTGGATGAGCTTCTTTGTGCCTTAAGATTCATCATTAATTAGACAAAAATAGTAACTTGTCTGCACAATTCTGATTAACATATTTCAGTAAATTCATGTCCCTCCTTCCCAGTTGTTTAACATGGATATGTAAAAGCTGCTCTGATTACTTGGCAGATTCAGAGCTGCGGTATCGGTTATTATCCAGAATTTAATACGCAATAAGCTTCTAAGGGTTGATGCTAATTGCAGTGCCTTGGCAAAAGAGATTAGGCTTTCTTTTTGGTGGTTTAGAGAAGGCGGAAAGGGAGATATTGGAGAATTGTATTGTTAATCTGTATAAACAGTGTAATTCAAGGTCGGTATCCGTAAATACGCTTGTATTGGAAACATTTTTTCTAGTTTTATACTCGCCTTTTGATATCTATCTAATCAGTTTATACCAGCAACTTGGAGGAAGTGCATCAAATAAATGGACAAGAAAGTTAATAGAGAAAGAATACATAATGTGTTATGCATTTTGTTGAAATCTAAATGCAGATAATATGGAATGATGATCGAACTTAAATTATCCTCATATATTACATTTTTATCTCACAATAACATATAAAGCTTACGTGGAATTCTCAATCACCTTGATGTTAATTATTTTTAACAAAGATTTGATCGAAGAATTGGTTAGGACTTAGCATGTTGGATTGTAGGAGATTAAAAAATTGTTTCTAAACTTACCCTTGAAACTATTATGATAGCATAAAGCGTGGTGCTGTGTAAGGGGAATCCATGAAGATAATTTACAATGTGTAATGCTATTTAATAGACTGCTATAACGATTGTCAATAACTAAGTGATGCGTGGCACGTGAAAATTAGTCCTTAATTTTTTATTTATTTTTTTTACAAGTGCTAAACTAAGAGTTGATTGCTGACGTCATATCATCAAATTGTATCATTATTCTACTAAAAAAACATTACTCTTTCAATTAATGGTTAGTTGGCATGTACACGATGAAATATAGGAAAAATGTCAAAAAAGAGAGGAAAAGGATACGGAAGATTTGAGGTTGTTTAATCTTAGGCTTATGTCCACGTTACACAAATTCAATAGAATAAATTTTTTATTATATTAAATTGATTTATTGTAGTACAATAATGAGGTATATATAGCTTTGGTAAGATAAATAATGGCAATTAAAAAACTTACTTTTGTAAATTGTATATACAAAACCATGATATTAGTAATTTTGTGTAACAGCTTATTCACAAAATATTCTACCATACTCCTCAAATTCAAGGTAGAAGTTTGAGCACTGAGCATAAGTCACTCAAAAAGAAGAAAATCATGAACTGGTCAAAGGACAAGAAGAGTAAGAACAATAGTTGCTGTTTTTTTTTTTTTTTTTCTTTTATTAATTTTTTTTTCTTGGTTGATTTCTTCCGCAGTCCAAATTGCGTTGGTCGCACCCGACCGAACTAGATGGGTAGTTTATGCAAATGATCTGGTTGGACTAGATGAAACCACACCAGTCCTCAACCAGAGAATGGGTTGGGCTGAGGCGGGTTAGGAAAGGTTCATGTTGGCAATTCAAGCTGGTTAAATGAATGGGCCAAACAACTACATGGACCAAGTAGAGATCTAGCCGGTGAAGATATGTGGGTTGGATCGTTGACTAGAATTGGGGTTGAGCATTAGCACAAATATAGTGCCAATTTTGGGTTGGATCAAAATATGTGTAAGGTGAAGAGACGCACGAAAGCGCATGAATACTGAGATGGACGTAGAGCATACAAAAGCGCATGAGAGTGTGTTCAATAGCCGTAGAGTATTACTGGTGAATGAACAGAAAAACATTGACCAAGGACATGTCATACTCACACTTGCTAAAGGTGGGGTAGACAACTAAAAACTTTGGGCAGATCCTCCAACATTGTCTGCTGCACTCCTAGTCATTGAACACACCCTTTTATTGTGCCCTAATCCCTTACAGTTGGAACATTTCCCACTTGATCCAATTTTTCTCATTTTGTAGGGATTTTTCGAGTCCCTACTCTCATCAAGAGCTTTCTTTCTTAACTTCTTGGATTTTTCCGGGGCAACTCTTGCAACTGGGAGCTCTAACTTGTCTTTGCTGGTTTTTACCCATTGTTCCTCACTGCGCATTGGATATATTATTGGCGCATAAGCTTTATTGTATGTCTCTACGGTGTAGCACTCAGCAACATAATCCTCATGATTGCCACAGTCATAGAGAATAGCTGAAAATGCATGCGCACATGGGATTCTAGTAACTTGCCACAGCCTGCAACCACAACTCTTCTTATTCAAGTCTACTACAAACTGTTTGTTATTGGCAGCAGTGACCTCAAACAATTGAGCACCAGCATATGTGGCAACGCAGTCCATCGCTTGTAGCCCAATTGCTTCTAACTTTGTGGCAATTCTGGGGCATAACCTACCAGCCAATTTAACAATTCCATCCCTCTTAACTTGATACCTCCTCATAAGTTTTTTCCTTATCATCTCTTGTATTGTCAAAATTGGCTTGTCACGAGCCTTCAAGACGTAGGAGTTGAAACACTCGGATATGTTGTTCACCAGCAGATCGCACTTCGGGAACTCACTGAACCATGCTCTAGACCACATAGTAGGATCAATCTTATTGAGGAATTCATATGCATCCTTATTCAGCCCCTTCAACTCTTCCATATGTTTCCTAAACTCCTCCTCAGTGTATGCAGAAGCCGCAGCCCACAACTTATCCTTCAATGCAACTCCTCTATGTCCCCCATTATCTCTAAAGTTGGCATATAAATGCCTAACACAAATGCGATGATTTGACGTCGGCATCACCATCTCAAAAGTTGGCATAAGACCCTGCAAAATAAATTGAGAATGCATAACATGTTAATCTTCCAAAACATATATGAAAACATAATATGTTGGTCAAAATCAAATATATATTACCTTTTGTCGATCAGAAATAAACGTAAGTCTACCATGCTTCTCATGTGCTCCAAGGTCTACAATTAGGGTTTTCAAAAACCACATCCAACTGTCTTTAGTCGACAGCGAACGCAATCGGGTACATGTTGTTGTTCCCATCTTTGCCAACCGCAGATAGTAGCTGCCCTTTAAATGGACCCTTAAGGAAGCACCCATCAACCCCAATGACAGGCCTATAGCCATCTAGAAATCCTTTTTTTGTGGTTGCCAAAGAAACGTATAGTCTTTGAAACTTCGGATTTGCACTCATGGTTGGTCTGTCCACCTTAATGAACATACAACTTTCCATGTTTGTCCTTCTAACAGCTTCACAGTAGTCCCATAGCCTCCCATACTGATCCCCCATACTACCATAAATATGATCTTTAGCGTTTTTTTGAGCTCTATACATCATGCTTTGAGTTACATCTGCTTTCCATTTATCCTTAACTTCATGTTGTAACACATCTAACGGCATGTTAGGCTGGACTCTGAACTTGTCAATGAGTTTGTTGGCTATCCAAGTCGAGTTTACAATTGAGTTCTTGTATTTCTTGCCACACACATGTTTAGGGTTTAAAGAGATAATCTGAAAGGACTCTTTATCAGCCAGTTGTCCAGCATACACTCGGTACTAACACTTGGGATCCCTACACACAACAACACACCTTCTTCTTTCATTCTTTTTAAATTGAATGTCCTTCCCCCTTCTAATATTAAACTGTTTAACAGCCTCTCTAAATAGTTGTATGTTTGCAAACTTCATCTTAAGAGTCAAGATTAGGTCTACTAGATCTACAGCATGGAACTCATCACTACAAAAAGACGTGATTTCACCATCTTCATTACTAGCTACTGGTGACTCAAGTATGCCACTTCTAGCCATTTCATCATCTTCAACCGCATCATTAATATAATCAGCATCATCACCAACATCTACACCTACATTATCATTACCACCATGTTCATCATCTTCACTATTACCCTCTTTCTTATGATTTCCATCACTGCCATGTTCATCATCCTTTCCATTACCATCTTCCTCATGGTTTTGACCAGTCTGAGTCTCACATTCTACATTAGCAGTATTACCATCTCTGTTGGAGGGTCCAACCCCGGAATTACCATCATCCACATTAACTTCAAATAGATCTTCGTTATCACTAAGATTATCTGCCCAAAATGGATCATTCAAATAAACCCTAACTACATCTTCCTCATCTCCATCATCATTCCCCTCACCATCATCACCTCCATCATCCAAGAAAGACACAATGTATAATTGTACAATAGAATGATCATTATGGCAAGAACATAAATAGAACACATCATGGTCAGATGTTATTAGGTACAAACCATCAACTAGACTCTTCACAGGGTCTTTGAAGTACATTAAATCTCCTGACTGGTATCCATATTCTTTACAAATATCTTCCAAATTAAAGTATGACAATCTATCGGGGTCAACAATATCTTTATGAACTGCAACTTTACCACCCACATATTCACAGCCAAATACCTATCCAACCTACCCCCGTAATGAAATTCAAGCACGAAATTTTTAGACCCCATCCTACATGGTTAAATTTGTAAATGACAATAAGTAGTGTTACTTCCTTCTCAGCTTAAAAACAGGACATTATCTATAACAATTAAAAAATTATAAACAGGACATTTAGAGAGATAAATTAGTATTTGACCCTAAGAGACAACAAAAACTAACATAGTTTACAACCATATCTGGGTTTCCATGAAACAGCTTGGGGACTACTAGAGCTATTGCAGAGCACATGGACCCAACAACACACAAATCAGAAACAGCTTCGGGACCACTAGAGTTATTGCAAATCATATGGACCCAATAACACACAAAGCAGAAAATGTACAGATTCAAATAGAATAAACAACATCACAATTAGCGAAAACAAGTTATTGTCACAATTTATTATTATCGTTACAAAACAAAGTGTACATATACAGTTTAATAAGTTTAGTAATGAAAAAATTAAGCAGAATTACACATTCAACCAATTCAAACCCAAAACCCCCAAATTTACACATAACCCTAATCACGTTTTTTAAACACATCTGTGGTTGCAAATACGTTAATTNTAACACACAAAGCAGAAAATGTACAGATTCAAATAGAATAAACAACATCACAATTAGCGAAAACAAGTTATTGTCACAATTTATTATTATCGTTACAAAACAAAGTGTACATATACAGTTTAATAAGTTTAGTAATGAAAAAATTAAGCAGAATTACACATTCAACCAATTCAAACCCAAAACCCCCAAATTTACACATAACCCTAATCACGTTTTTTAAACACATCTGTGGTTGCAAATACGTTAATTAGCGTCTTTCCTTCTCAGACGATGGCCGATGACCTTACAAAAAAAGGCAACCACTCTCACTTTTCCAATTCAAGCTTTGCCTTTGGACCCCACGAAGAACACTGTCGTTATCGCACTGCTTCTAGATGTCTGATAAAAGTAAAACAAAAGACTTAGTTAAATTGTGTTCAAGTGTTAAAGTGAGGCGATGGTAACTTAGGTTTTTTA
This sequence comes from Betula pendula, assembly GCA_900184695.1. NCBI lineage: Eukaryota > Viridiplantae > Streptophyta > Magnoliopsida > Fagales > Betulaceae > Betula > Betula pendula. The sequence goes on along the minus strand of FXXK01001634.1, from coordinate 75,147 downwards.
CGCGTGGACCCAGGGGTAAATAGGGAACAATTGGGGCAAACCGCGCACGTGACGCGCACGTGGTGACGTGGCCGTCAGTTGAAACGGCAAGATCAGATGGAAGGGCCGAATTGATTTTTTTTTTAAAACATTGAGGGGGCACATTGTGAATTTTGTAACATTGGGGGTTAATTGAAAATCCCCTCAAACATTAGGGAGGTAAATTGTAATTTTCCCTTTTATTTTCTATTCAAATAAGTTCCAAAATAACTTGGCTTATCCTTTTCCTATACCATTTAATCATTATTTCAAATAAATAATAGAAGAAAAACAAAACAAAATAAAACAAACAAAACAAAGTCATTTAAATATTCTTTTAAGTAAAGATTACGAGTTTGAATAGCATATACTCAACTTGCGTTTTTATATATATAAAGTCATAAAAGATATATATAGAATGCTTTTTAACCGGTTAAATATGAATACTAACCTGTTTGTCTATTTTTAGTAAGGCATTATAAAAGATAATGTTTTATTTCTTGATCCTTTATGATTGCAAGCCTAGCATCTATAGATCTATAGCTCACACGATTTCCTCTCTCATCTGACACAAGCAACCATGACAATAAAAACACAAATGTAAGCACGGAAATGCACACGTTAAAAATGAAGAGGATTTGACTTGATGGGGCAATATATGTCATTGGAGAAGAAGAAATTATGTTTGGGGGGTTGGTGCAACAGGTGGTGCTTATAAAAAAATAAAAAATAAAAAATAAAAAAAAAAAATTCTTACTTGGCTATTTTTCATTTTTTACACAACTTTGAGGGTGCCATGGACCCCCACCCTTGTATGTAGCTCCGCCCTTGCACGTTCTCATCACCTTATACCTTTATTTATTAAAACAATATATCACATGGGAACGTGATACATCAATTTGGAACTAAATTTGAAAAACCTAACATTTATCTGCATATTCAGATTATTAATCTAATTTTCATTCGATTCAAAAGTTCTTACATTCCATTTTCATCCCAAAATATCAAATTAGAATTTAGGTTCATTACAAGTGGTATGAGAGCTATCCTATCCTACAGAATACAAAGATTATTAATCCAATTCCATTCAATTCAAAAGTTCTTACATTCCCTGTCCATCCCAAAATATCAAATTAGAATTTAGATTCATTACAATTTCCTTGAAAATTGAGAGAATTCTATTATGAAGAGTTGATCCTCTCAACACTACTTACATTATTTACGTTTTTGAATTTCCCATTTTTGTGATTTTTCTATTCTGCAAAATGCAATTGTCTATGGAGAGAGTCATTTTGCACCATTGAATAGCAGAGGATAGACGAGCCCATCATTTAGTTCTTTCAGGGGGACACTGCACCGTTCATCATCTGCACCTCTGTTTTTCACACGAGCATCTTCTAAGGGTTTATTTTGGTTTATGATTTCAAAAAATGTGATTTAAAAATATGATTTTTAAAAATGAAGTTAAACGTTTAACAAAATTACAATTTGACATTTAAAATTGTAATTTAGCTTTTAAAATTGTGTATTTTCAAAAAAAAAATCTCATCGCCTGCGATTTGAAAACACATTTTTTTTTTTTTAATGTTTTCAAATTGCAATTTTTAAAAAACGCAATCTCAAACGATCAATTTTTTGCGATTTATTTTAAAATCACATTTTTTATCTACGAAATCGCAATGCCAAACGCACTCTAAAGGCTTAATGATTTTTCATCATTTTGAGGTTTGGGCTTTCCTGTATGGGCTGATTCGATTGGGCTAAATATGTGGACAGGTCCAATTCTGCATAGGGGAGCAAAATATGGGAGGCGAGCAGTTAAGCCGACCATAAAAATTTTTACGACAAAGAACAACATCAACAACCTCACCCATTCCACCACCGCTTGTCTATCCACAAACAAAACACCCACCAACGTTTAGGATAAGCAGCTCGTTTAGAGTGCAGAGCCACAGACACTCATAGAATATAGAGATAATCCATGGAAGCTGGAAGGAATTTTCTTTCTTCAGCGCCGTCGTTTCCTCTAGGAACCCACCTTAGAAATTGTCTTTCCTCTTCTTCTTCTACTTCAGGTCAGCTTATATGTCTTTCAAAATCACAGTAAATGATAACAGGCCCACTTCATCATTATTGAAGATATTATTTTTCTTTTGGATTTGGGATTATTCTACACATTTGACTATTGGGTTTGCTTTGCATATATCTCTTGCCACAAATGTTTTTATGTGCTTTGCTCTGTCTAATAATGAATATTATTAGTAATGTGAATTTAGATTCAGCGGGAAGGAGTTTAGACGTGCTGTTAATGTTTGATGTTTTGTCCATTCAATTGAATCCTGCAATGAATTTGCATGTGCCTGTTGAATTCTGTAATAGTACATGTTCATTTAAGAAGTTTGACTAATTTATCTTATTACTGCCTCTATAGACTTGTTTTTATTAGTGAGTGAGTTTCCAAGTTTCTTTCTGCATTTATCTCTCTCTAAGGATACGTTTGGTACACGGAATGATTATTCCATTAGTTGCAGTTTCCTTGATTTGTTCTAGTTGCAGTTTCATCCTGAACTGCATCCTTCTAGAGTTTTATGTGGAAATTCTGTGTTGCAGGCTGCCATCCTTGCAAACAGGAAAAGATACATCCTCCTCCTTGACTATGCAGCCTGTTACCACTGATATAGAGAAGCCTACGGATGTTGAACCATGTAACGTAGTGGCCCTTGCTAAGAAAGCTTTGTCAGCCTCTAAAGAAGCGGCCTTATTAGCCGAGGACTCCGAATTAATTGGAACTAATTTTGATGATCCGCTGGGGTAAGTTTAATGTTATTGGTCTTCTTTCCTTAAAGTTAATTTATTTGGGGACTAACACCTAAATCTTTTGTTCGGTATGGGGTCTAGAAGTTTGGTGAACTTACCACTTGAGGAAGAGAAAAGGGTAAGGTCAACACGGCTTCTTGAGAGGCGATCTAAGAAGAGAGGGTTGCCAAAGCCGCAAGTACTGCTTCATGAGATTCACCTCCGTTGCTCTCATCCAATGTTTCTACATTGCCAAAGCGGCAATGTAGGGACATTGGATGAGAGCAACGGAGGTGATTGGGGCAGAATTTTCTTATAGGCCTCCAATTTCTGATAATGCTCAAGTCCATGATGAGAGTTTGTTTCACCAAAAATCTGTGGAAAATTTTTAGGTTACTGGCTCTCACTTTTCCTCTTTAGCCAAAAGGACGGCTCCTCCCCTACAATAAAACACACTTCAAACTCTAATTTGAGTTTATAATTTATATGTAGAAAAAATGTGAAATTCTCAAAATTCTCAATATAACATGTAGACCTCATTTGTTTGTTAATTATGCTTAGGGATTTATAAGAATCAAGAATTCTTAGATTTTTTAGGATAATACCATAGTAGAGTTTTTTTACTATGCTTTGCAAGTGTTTTGAAAAGCCTTTTCTTTTCAATCACAAGAATACACTATAAAAAAAAAAAGAATACACTATTGAGAAAGTAATAAGAATATCCATAACTTCATATATATATATATATATATATTTAAATTCATACGGACGTTAAAGTCTACTCTTTTGATTGTTAATTTCGCCCAACAAGTTAAAGTCTCTCTGGCTCTATCCCTCTCCCTCTCTCCATTTAATCATTCTGTTGCATCCCCTGAAGTTGGTCATGTTGTCTTGTATAATGAATTTGTCATTCATTGCTTACATGCTTTAGCTTATGACAATTTTTTTTTATAAATTTAATTAATCTATTCAGAAGTACTCCATTTTCTATGATATTTTTGTTTTCTGCCTTTTATTTAATTGAACCATTTTTTCATTTTGGGTTCCAATCGGTTACTGAAAACCAAATAGCTAGCACCATTAAATTTTTTATAAAGAAATTTATTTGCAGGTTTCTGTGAAATTTGTATTAAATTGAGTCTGATTCAATTTTTTTGGTCATGTTCTTTTCTGCCCTGCTAGCTCTCCTTATATCTATATATTTTAAGTCATTGATGTCTAGGTGCTTAGGCTTATGGTGTATGGATGGATGGTGAAGTATAAAAAACTTTGGTGACAGTAACTTTCAATTGGACTTGTTAATGAACAATGGAACTGAATTGGTAAAAAAAAAAAAGATTAATGGAGAAAAAAATTAAGAGCACACATTATGGCTTCAGGTCCTATAGTGAAAGAGTTTTGGCCATATAGCAAATAAATTAAGTTTCAGTCTTTAGATCTCTTAGAAAACCTACATAAAGTGTCTTATGTGTTGACATTTATAATATATATAGTTCAAGAGTGAAGTACACTTTCATTTAGAAATATATTTCTTGCCATCTTTAGCATTGGTTAAGTGATGGATGTACAGCTTATGGTGAATTTATGATGCAAAATCTATGGCTTCTCATCCAAATTGAAATTTTTGGTACGAAATCTTGTTCTAATTAGTTTGGCATCTTTGGCACCATGTTGCAGCTTATTGTATGGGCTCCAACAAGAGAAAAGGCAATTGCACGCATGAAAAGGGCTCTTGACGACACTGTTATTACAGGTAACTGTACAACTTCTTGACTAAGATTATACGTCAGTTTCTGAGTGCATGGTTGCTAGCAATTCATTCTAATGGAGTGTGGGAGGGTGGTATGGGGTCTGAATCCCCAACATCTTATCTAAACAGCCTGTGTCACCAATTGACTAAATCTTCAAATACACCTTGTGCTAGTTCAACGTTTAGGTACTTTCTGCAGAGGGTCATTTTTCCTGGCGTTTTGCCTTTATTTGGTTTTTAGCCACTTGCACTTTAGTGGAGTTCTTGTAGTAACAAGGTGCCCGCACTCTCCTCAGCTGTGTTTTTTCACTCATAGATTCATTGATTATTATTGTTTTATGCTTGACATCTGTATAATGTCTTGATTAGTCCTCCCTTTGGATTCTTTAGCTAAGCATTTTAACTTTGAACACTTTTCCACAGGGGTCCCTACGACCATTGAATACCATAAACTTATCCTTGATGTAGAGGTAGGCAAGCTTTGATATTTATCCTTTCTTCTGAAATTTTTATGTGGTTGTCTTTGTCTGTTTCTCTATGCGTGTATTCCTTCCCCCCCTCGGTGGAAATATCTAATTAGTAATATTTGCCATTTTATGGCAGGATTTTAAAAATGGCAAGGTTGATACTTCTTTTATCCCAAAGCACGAGCAGGAATTATAAGCGGTAAGAATCTGATTAACCCTGAATGTATTTATATCTCTTTGTGGGTGTATACATATACACACTACCTGTGATTTCTGTTTATAAGTATCTCTTTATTTGGACTGTTTGGTAGATTGTAGATGTAGCGCAGTTGAAGATTATTTTTTTTTTCCCCTACTAAGCTGAACTTAATATAATGTATTTGGCACATGCCCCATTTATTACTTTTTTGTGCAGAAAAAATTCAATAAATCAACTCCTATTCGGTTGATTTTTTTCGTATGTTTTGTAATCGTACTAATAAATATGCTCTTCAAACCAATTCCTAGGCATCCCTTGATTTATGTGCTTGGTTCAAATTCGAACTCCAAATCCAGGATTACATATAAAACTTTGTGAGAAATTGTGAGAAAATGCATTTTTTTCCTCGACATTTCAGTTTTCTGTCAGAATATTGACCTTCCCCTTCATTGAACTAACTTCACTTCTTAAAGAAATTAACCACAAGTTACATGAAGAGACAAATTAGAACTAGAGAGTAATTCGTGTTTCCTTATTAGTGAATATGATAGTTATTCTCCCTTGAGGCGTGTGTTTTCTTTTCGTTAAGTTTCTCAAAAGCATTTATATGCTTTGACATGGGCTCTTGTGTGCCTACAGCCCCAGAAACTGATGCCAGCGACCCCAGGCAAAGAACTAGCAACATCAGCTGCATAGATGAATCTCTTGCTCTAGTATTGCACCCCTTCTCAGTTCCAGTCAAGCCAAACTTTACACAACCAAAATGGTTACTATTACTTGTGTTTGAAGGAGGTGCATGGAGTGCTGTCATGATACTGCAGAGGACTGATGCAAGATGTTAAATTGTTTCCATTAGGTCTCCTGTCTGCAGATTTTTTTTTGCTAGTGATGGTATTGATATTCCTTAAAGGTATTCTATTTGCTCGTTAGCTCGCATTTGATTCCGGACAAAGCAAATTTTCGTTTTTGTTTTCCTTGTGATGGACTTAGAAGAGGGGGTACATGTCACGGAAATAACGATATCAAATTTCTACAAGATAATTGGAAATTCCAATTTATAAGAACTTTAATGAACCTATATTTAAGGATAAAGGTCCACCAAAAATTACTTGTTTTTTGAGACCCTGTTATAAGTTCTTTCCATATATGTTTTGAATGCCAATTCATTCTACTATATTGCATAAAAATCTGAGGTATAATCCTTACGTAAAAGTCATCCTATCCAAATTTTTAGTGTTAAGAAATGTTTCAGATGTGAATGATTATTATTGAATGACTCTCAATATATATCATAAGATTTTCTTTCTTGAAAATCCGCACGAAATGAAGCAAAAGAATGGAAAATCCATAGATGGACTTCATCGTCCCCACCCTGTAGGAGATAACCCTAAGGACGCCTTCTGCATTTGGGGTAGTGAAGGAAGTATTTGTAATCGTAATTAAATCTTCAANCGCAACATCAGCTGCATAGATGAATCTCTTGCTCTAGTATTGCACCCCTTCTCGGTTCCAGTCAAGCCAAACTTTACACAACCAAAATGGTTACTATTACTTGTGTTTGAAGGAGGTGCATGGAGTGCTGTCATGATACTGCAGAAGACTGATGCAAGATGTTAAATTGTTTACGTTAGGTGCAAAATGTTAAATTGTTTCCATTAGGTCTCCTGTCTGCAGATTTTTCTTTTTTCTTTTTTTTTTTGCTTTTTGTTTTTTGTTTTTTTGCTAATGATGGTATTGATATTCCTTAAAGGTATTCTATTTGCTCGTTAGCTCGTGTTTGATTCCGGACAAAGCAAATTTTCGTTTTCGTTTTCCTTGTGATGGACTTAGAAGAGGGGGGTACATGTCACGGAAATAATGATATCAAATTTCTACAAGATAATTGGAAATTCCAATTTATAAAAACTTTAATGAACCTAAAAATAAAGGATAAAGGTCCACCAAAAATTACTTGTTTGTTGAGACCCTGCTATAAGTTCTTTTCATATATGTTCTGAATGCCAATTCATTCTACTATATTGCATAAAAATCTGGGGTATAATCCTTACGTAAAAGTCATCCTATCCAAATTTTTAGTGTTAAGAAATGTTTCAGATGTGAATGACTTTTATTGAATAATTCCCAATATAGATCAGAAGATTCTCTTTCTTGAAAATCTGCACGAAATGAAGCAAAAGAATGGAAAATCCATAGATGGACTACATCGTCCCCACCCTGTAGGAGATAACCCTAAGGACGCCTTCGGCATTTGGGGTAGTGAAGGAAGTATTTGTAATCGTAATTAAATCTTCAATTTTATGATTTGTATAAGAGGTGGAAGCAAAATAGTTATTAAATAATGACTTTGGTTTACTAGAGACATTGATATATGGAAGTAACCATTCAAAAGTCAAATGGAATGATTGAAGACTTGGGAAATTCAGTTTAAACGAGCATTGGATTGTCTTCCTCGAATAATTGAGGCCGCAATCTTCTTTTCCTTCTGTAACTTTTCACATTGGAAAAACAGAGATCAAAATCAAGAAAAAGAAATATCTCATTGCAAGGGAAGTTGCCATGAAGCTTCTTATTAGCCTTCTTTTCCACGCCCACCTTTTTAGTTTTCAATTGTCATCCTTCTTTTTCAATGCCCGTGACCAACGCGTTTTCTCTTCTTCTAGAAGAGGCAATTATTCTCTAGTAAGTGTCTTATTTAGAGAAAATAAAACAACACCCAAACATGTTTGGGTACCCATGTTTTTTTTTTAAAAAAAAATTATTTTATTTTCTGAAAATATGTTTTGTGTACTACCTCAAACTCTTCTCTCCTCTACCGTGACCTCCTCATTACCCCACCTACACCTATTTCATTATATAACACAACGTTATCCGCAATCAAGAAAAGAGACAACATCAAAAGGAAACAGAATTGTTTTTCTACACCACATGTTACTTAAGGCCGATTACAAAATAAAGACTCATATAATAGTAAAATCTCATAAACAACAATTACAACAAAACCTAAATACAAACAATTGACACACATACAACACATAAACCATTCTACACTTATCTAAAAGAACCAAGAAACCTAATTATCATAAAATCTTAAAATTCCACCAACTATAGTCGAATTCATCTCAACTAAATTTCTATTCACAATTTCTCCCCACCAAAATCTACACACGAGACACACTTCAGAGGCACAGTACTTGCGCTATTGTAATGCTTTAGCACTTTATAATTATGGACGCGTGAGTGGGAACCCCCGATCCACTTATATGTTTATATTATGGTAAAAATGTGTTGGTCGTATTCCATTGCAACAGGACAATGTGCTTATTCATTGCATAAAATTCCCGCTTAAAGTTAAGTCTAATTATGGAGATTTCCTTAAATACACTTATGAGATCCCAGAACATAATCGTGGTTTGTTCACAAAAATCTTCTCACCAAATTCTTAGCTTTTATAGGGAAAACACTATAGCCACATCCTGATCATATCCTAATTTAAAATTCAAAATGATACCAAGGCTCACAGGTTACACTTAGGAGGATGTTCCATTAAATCATTTTACTTTTATAAAGCTCCAGGTACCTTTAAATTAAAGGAGAATTAGTGAATTGTTAGCAGCCATTAATAAAGGCATTTTTATAATTCACCACTAATTATTGGAGACAATCATTCCACAAGTTATTAAGACTTACGTGTCTGAGTATTATTCACAATCTCTCAACCATACCTCTCTAATAATTTTTCTTGACGATGGTTCGTTCAGTTGGGGCCACGATCATGCATGGTGTTTCATGGGTCCTGAATGTGCGGTTGTTACTGTTTTAATGTTGAGCTGTGGGATACCAGGTCTCATTTTCACTTTTACATTTACAAAGTTAATAAGTGTAGCACATTATTCTATAATATAATTTAACCTAAAAATTACAATAAGCAAATTTGAGGAATATCTAGGAATCATATTTAAAGGTCAATCTTCACCCTTAGTAATTAAACCAAATACGGATACCTACACTTAAATTAGGAAACTTTCTTGTTATAATTCCACCCTCATCTGTTCCATATTGGACATGTTGTGCAATCATTCTTCTAATGTTTATATATTATATACATTATTCTGGGTGTATCATAAATTCCACCACTTTCAGTTAATATCCTCGCGTGCAACGTACCTTTAGTCAAGGCCCACATTCATTTGCAGTTGTTCCATTTAGTTATACCACATTTGGTTGAGAACTTTAGGTTTAATTGAAAAAAAAACTAAAAAAAAGAGATCTTCCATTTTTATTTTTAATTTATATACATTGAAAATTGTCTATAGTCACATCTTCCTACACGCTCTTCACTCTAAAAAATGGACATAAAGTCAAAAAAGCCTTTTTGCAACATACTTCGAGCTTCCTAAGAAATTACCGTAATATAAGAAATTAATTGTGGAGACTATAACAACCTACATATTAAACTCCTTTTATAATCTCCACCCATTTAAAAACGGGATACCAAAAGATATAAGTAAGAAATAACTCCAATACAGCTTTCCAATGTGAGACTAACTTTCTCAGGTTGAGTAATTAACTACTAACATGGATGAAAATCTAGCACAGCCTAGCAAGACAACGTCATCCCTCTAATATATGAAGTAGCGGTACAGACAGAGTTAGTCTACATAAAATTGCATACAGCTCGTATAAAACAGTAGAACATTGAAAGCATTTGAGGTAAAGTAGTTTGATATGGTTTATACGATTGAGTTGGAACAACCTGAAGTCATCTCTCTTCACTTATTGACTTTTTCCTCAGTACTTTAAAACAAGGAAGTGGTATTGTACTTGAGATACAAGATTCACCTTCGATTGCTTTCAACAATTAAATGTTTTTTTTATTCATTTTCCCATAGAGTTTTCATTTTTGAATAACCTATTAGTCCAATCCCTAATTTGGGGGTTTGGGCGATGGGGTTTGTTTAAACAGAATTCAGCGGACTTTTTTTCCTTTCAGTGGATTGGGGGGTTTTCAGGTTTTTCTTGGTGAGCACACGCGCGCCCCACGGACCCAGGTATGTCAAAGTTCCTGCATTTTAACAAGAATTTTAATTTTGAAAAATAAATAAAAGAAAAAAAAGAGAAAAAAATCCAAGTCCTCAGGTTGTAAATAATTAAAGGATTGTAATTGATTTTTTGCCTTTTATAGACAAAAGCTCATGGGATGTATTTTGTAAGTGGACCAGATCATATGGACCATTGAACTTCCGATAAAATATAACTCTACCAATTCCAATAATGTATAATTTCGAGTTGGAAATTATGCCGAGCGGCAGTAGCAAACCGCATTACGCGGGGTTCTCTCCACACCCTGTTACCCCTAGGAATGAATCAAGAGTCAATGAAGACCAGATCCATTCGGCTATTTTTTGACATCCCCATATTTACTTGATGACAGGGCACGCCAATCTCAGTTGGGGGCAGACAGACACAACATATAAAGAGCAAAGCTAGATAGCGGGAGAGAGGGATTAGGGATCTCATTGCAGGCAGAGCAAATGTATATTTTTCCTTATACATATATGTTATAATGTGAAATTCAAGCAACTAAGGAGAGGATTTGCGTCAGGAACATATTAGCAGTTAGTGATATGAAGGGCTAATCTATCATCAGTTTCCCCTTTAATAGTAGGCCAACCATATCAACCGTTTCATTTTAACCAAAGTAGGTTCAAGTGGTACCTTATTTTTCTTTCCTTTTACTCACTTTCACCGCTTTCTCTCATGGTGTACCTCTATAGATGGTGGACAAGATACGCGAATCGATAATATGCTCTTCTTTCTCTATAGATGGAATTATAGAATATTGTGATAAAGATGAGCAAGAATATGACTTCTACATGGAAACTGAAAATTTTAGCAAAACTGTTTAATTAACTCAATATCGATATAGCCCATTTTTAATCACAAAACATCGATAGAAATTCTTCGTTATTACCCATGTTAATTATGGGTTCCAACTGCATCCTTACTCTATAGCAACTAAGAGGGTGATCATACCAAAATGGGTCTAAACACGTTATTAAGGCAAATATAACTTCAGAGATGTATAAACGAAACCAGAAACCATTACCCCTATTAATCAGAAAGGGGATGAAATATCATTGAGAGGTAGAAAAATTTATGATACATACTGACACCATCCCAATACGAGCGGACTATATTGAAGTAATCCGACAGGCAGATATCCAACGGACATGATTTTATCTTATACATAAAATTGAAATTTTTGGTTGGTATTTTTTTTGCTCTCTCCCAACAAAATATAATTGAAAAATCCAATTCGCGAACTTCAAGGCTCTTAATCAGGCCTTCTACGGGCAACAACAATCCAAGGGCATCTCAAGTTTTTGACCGGTGGGTGACCATAGACACAATCCAATGGAGCCAGAAAAGATAAACTTGCTAGCCGAACGAACGGATCTACACCTCTCTGTACTGCCACGTCTGTTGGTCGTGACGTTTCTGGGTTTATCTTACACAACAATCGCTCGCGTGAGACACACAACTGTATTCAGTCAGGTCTCCTAAATAGCCTCCTTATGCCAAACTCTTAGCTATGCCCCCTCAATAAGAGTAAGTTGGTTGTAATGTATATGCTCAGTATGAGAGAGGATTACCCTCCTCTTGGTAGGCACAAAGTAATAGAAATAAATAGTCCACAAGAATCAATCGGCACGCGACTTAGGGTTTTTTGCTGATAGAGGCCTTAGCAAGAAGTTCCTCACGATCGACTCACCGAGCTTGCATAAGGGACCTAAATTAGCATTGGGGAAGCCTGAACAACAGCAGATTTCTTTTCCATAATTCATGTAAAATACAAAAATGTATTGCATTATACTATCAACCCTATACATCCTATCATGCTCGTCACTAAAACGTGCCGCTCCTACAAGTGAAGAGTCAGGTAATTACTCAGGATTTAAGACCTTTCCCTCCGCACTCCATCCAAAGTTCAATAGCACGCTGTTTGCCGCAATCGTGGATGAAAGGTCCATTCAAATCACGTATTAATGAATGTGTCAACACGAGGAGAGCCCGCTCCTTGCTACACTTATAGACCTGATAGAAGTATATCAGACTGGCAGACATCCATAGGCCCCCTACCCCATCTTGCATAATGCTGTTAGCAGAAGTATTTTGTGGTGCATCATATCAGGTAACCGGAGGGCCCCTAGACACCGATTACATCCAGATAACTCAATCGCTCTATCCATCCTTCTTTTCTTGGCAAAACATGAAGCAATGGGTTATATACTCAAGGAATTGAGTACAACCAATGCTGTGTAGGGAATCTCTCCAAAATCAATGCTCGACGGAGTAACCACCCATTTCCGGCTAATAGAAGATTATTTAATCAAAATATTGAGAAGTAACGACACTAGGGAGCACCAATTGTCCCTATATTTGCGAAGCATCTCAACTAAGAGTCTTTCAGTTCATCCATTCCATCCTTCTCCCCCACTTGTGCTTTAACACATGTCTCGCACCTAGATAGTGGCTAATTTTGGATAATTTGGACCAAGTTGGGGTTGCAACCATTAAGATGGCATGTTATTTCAATAAATACTTGATTGCTTTTTTTCTCGTCCAATCTCTCTTCTTTCCTTACAAATCTCCATTTGATAATAATCATTGTAAGTTATCCACATCATTGGTTTTTGCATCTCTTTTATTTTCCTCATTTCTCATCTGCCATCGGGTTCGTTTTTCATCTGTCTGCTGTCCCAACCCCACTTTTCTCCTTATAAATACAAGTGCCTCAAATCAATCCCTCATATAAGACTATTGGGTACATAACGGTATCGGCTATAATCATACCAATCTAGGACCATTATATCTATGGGTTTGATCGACTGGGGAGTTTTTTTCTGTTGGCAACTGCCAACATATCAGACTTCCATATATTTGCTTGCTTCATGTTTACCACTATCACACAAATGTACGCAAAATCGTATTATTTATGTTGAGCAACAATCTGGGGTGCAATGCTCATTCGTCCAGGAACGTATAGCCATTATGTGGTGTACAATCCTACCCCAGGACATTGCAGATAGAACCGCACTGAGAAAATCAAAAATATGTAAAAGCCTAACTATAAAAGAATACAGGAACGAGCTCCAGGGACTCATCCTAGATATTGATCACAGGATAAGCCCGGTTGCCTTCCTAGTATATGGAATACCCATCTTACAAAACCACTGGATCAGACTTCGTAGCAAGGAGCAAATATATTAATGAGATGAACCGGTGGATAATTTTCTACCCCGGGATATAACTCAGAGAAAAATTGTTCCTTGGAGGGAAACTTTATAACCCTTCTTCTAATTTCTCCGCAAATATTCGGAACAACTTGTTCTATATGAATTTATATACTCTTCAAATTCCTGTCAATAATATGCAAGGTGGTCAGAAAATGAGACTCTGTGCCATTCAAATGCCATGCGGATTTGTTCACTCATTTTGCAAATCTGAATCCATTTGAACCAAAATCTCGACCTTTAGGAAACAGCAAACACGCGAATTTTATCCTTTGTTTCCCGGGTCCCTCTGGTTTCACTGTACCACTGATTTACCATCAGCTAAGAGGAAAAAACGGAGCTTTGAAGCTCCATATGTGTTGACTTCTCTGCTGAACCTAAAGCTGTAACCAAAACTACCCCTTAACCCTACACTCCAATAATACTAATATATGCACTTCTACAGTGTAGCACCTTCCCCTAGCCTTTGCGAATATCTGAATAATGAGAACAATAATGACCTTTCATTGGTTTTGCTTTCTAAATTTGCTTGGTCATACCCATGAAATCGGCATAAATTTCAACTATATAATTGTATCGAAAGTCAAAGACAAACAACAAAAATAGCTAGCTCAAGACTAGAGAGATTAATATATTTAAAACTAGATATGAATGAACTTCATTTTCCACGGTGAGGGTTTTTGACTTTTGAGATAGTACAAAGTCAATATAGTGTGAGGGGAATTTCCAAGATGGTGCTTGGGTGAGAGTACGAGAAGAGCAGAAACCTTACTGAGAGAGTGGTCTAAGTAGAAGGATTGAGCCGGAGCGCAGATGTCGGCCGGTTATGACTATTCCAGCTTTAGATGTCGTAGTGTTTCTGGTTTCTGACAGATGCTACGGGGTGTTATATGCGCACTATAGGGACTAGAGATGGAACTTGGAATTTGGGGGGAAATCAGAATCTTCCTCCGTGAAAGGATCAATTATTCTTTTGTGAGATGGAGACACGGTAAGCCTACTGAGAATTATTTATCCATAAGGCCAATTGAGGAGGAAAAGCTCAGGATGATGCAAGCCCTTTGTCATTTCTTGGTGATAATTTTATTGTTTTGTTTGTATTTTTGCGGGTTTTATAAATATGGCGCTTATTCAGTATGCTTGGTAAGGTGTAGCAGAGACGGTGTAGATGTTTTTTTACTTGGTATATTATATATTATGTGGGGGTATCACGGTAAAAAAGTATTTTTTTTATAACTAAATATATAAATAATGGGGTGATAGCAATAATCCTCATTATGATCCCTTCTTTTTCATAATAAACTAACGAAATTCTCCACACGGACAAATCAAATCAAAATTATCTACCGTTCCAGTATGCTAAAAAAATTTAAAAATATACTTAATAATAGAATAAATGTCATTTAAAACTCATATATTACTCCTAACAAAGTTTGGATGTTGTAACTTTTATGTTTTGTTTTTTTCTTTTTTCTAATAGGGGGTAAAAGACGTCATTGGAGTCTTTTTTTTGGGTTTTTTTTTTTTTATAAGTCAATGTCCCTGACTTGAATATTGGTGAATGATGGAAAATGATAGTAAAATAATTGCATAGCATCCGACCCAAAAGTCAATACTCCACTGCTCCAAAGCTAATAAGTTTGAGAATTCGTTTATCATGTGAGCGACTCTATAGAGAAAATGATTTTTTGTCACCAATAAGATTGGAATTTATTGCCGGAGAGAATATTTGATTGCAACTGGAATACTTGTTCCACGAGAAAGCTCACATAAAAATGTTTTAACCTTTATTCATTACATCTATGCTCTACGTGTCCGCGCTCAAAAAATTATTTAAGGCAAACATCAAATCGATCAGACGTTATGTTCATCTTTGACGACAAAAAAGTAACAGTAAGGGACTTTAGGTATTCAATACATTTTATAGATATTTTCTCATACCTTATTAAGGTTTTAACATTAATCATATACTCCACTTTTATAGGTTTATTCTCCTGATTTTCAAATAAGCTATCTGTTCTACACTGTCCCTTTAGAGAGTTCTTCAGTCGATAGCATTGGTGCTACCATTTCCAGTTACTCGAGTCGAGCTTAGATTTGCACAAAGTTTACACTTTGACGAGCCGAGCTTAAACTCAATTTTTTAGCTCATGAAAACAGAAATGAGTTTGAACTTGAACAAAGGATAACTCACTCATACCGGCAGTTTACACTCATAAACAAGGGTTTCAACAAATGCTTTTATAAATATGTTGTTAATTAACCAATGGAATCGGTGGCATGACATTAGCTGTTGGGCCACTCATACGATGACTCATTGGTAATTTTTAAAAAAATAATCCCCCCTTACTGGGTTTGTAGGTAGGTTTACAATCTTTGGAGGGGGCTTAAATGCCCCCAAAGCAAAGGTTAACTTCACCACTACCTCTGCCCAACACCTTAAATGAGAGCTTTGAGCAATGATGAATACTACATGAACGGGGTACTTGTGATTGGGCGACAACTAACCAAGGATTCACTGGTGAATCTGTGCTCGAGTGAGAACTGTAATAAAATTTCGCGCTTAATGGTGCAGTATGAAGGTAGAAGGGATAATATGATTAAGGAAGACAAACAAAAAGTATTCTCGAGCATAAGATTGCAACATACCTTAATATTTGCTCGAGGACGAGTTTTGCGATTCATTTTAATAATTAAGGATATTTTTGTAAATTTCCTATGTTAGTGTTGTGTCCCGTAACTTCTATTAAGCCCACAAAGTCGGCTTGGTTGACCAATTATCTCTATTATCAGGCCTATCAATAAGAATACTCTAATGAGTTTCAATAATTCATTCAAGTTATAGTTTTATGTATTTTATAAAAGGGGTTGCAATTTTGTATTCAAAGATTATTCTATCTCAAACTATGTTCACATTAGAATTAGTGGCTATAGTGGAGCCCACACTTTCTATTACCGATATGGCATTGAAGGATCATTGTGGGGTAATACATGTAACTATTGTAATGTAAGAACTGTGGATGAGACAACTGTGAAAAGCATAGAATATGGTTTGTAGTGAATGAAGAGCAAGTTTTGAATCAGTTTTGGTCAATTTGATGCACTGAGCATAACCAACTTGCTGCCTTAACCCGGTTTGCTAACATAGTGTCACTGTTAACTAAATCAGTGCTTCAACCAAGAGGAATTATGAACGGTATAAGTAATCAAGAAAAGCCCATCAATCGTTTGCAGGATTTGGAGAGAGGAAAGAGTGTCCCTTGGTGCCCAACAATGCTAGTAGATGAAAAGACAAATTAAAACTTGACATAACACGAGGTTTCAAGATCTAACAACCTAAAAATTATTGGATTGGGTCACCACGGTGACGAAATCTGGTCCCAATATGAGGTCTTCCTGATGATTATGGTGAGTTCCTTTGGTGGTTACAAAGTGTGTAAATGGAAAGCTCAATGCTTTGTTACACATGCTGAAGCAAGCAAGGTCCTATGGGTAAAAGTAAAAGATTAACAGTTGGAAGGAGTTTGTTTGAAGCAAATGTGGGTAAGTGTTTCTTTATCCCATAATTTATTTGTGAGGATGATCTACCAAACCAGCTTCAGAATTCTCAAAAAGAGAACATGTTTTGTGATGACTACACCTACAAATTTTATAGGCTGGTGTCGCATGTTGATTTCACAGAACCATACAATCATGCTTCTAGTGTTTTCAATGCTAAGCTGCCCTCTATCAAATATTTATGTATATTATAATTACCAATTAAGGCATTTTTACGTACTGCTCGATAATAATCAACAGCAATAAATAATTGCTATAAATAGTATGTGTATACACAATCAATAATAGAACTACATTTGCTTAGGTAGGTTAGACAAACTTGCATAGGTGCACGGTCCATCTATATTGTAATTCAGTGGACTCTATCCATGTCCTCTCTAATTTGTTGCTGAATTAAATGAGATTGTAGATGAGTCAATTGCAATGAATTCCACTCCTCACTTACGCTGCGAAAATATTTAAAAGGTACTAATTAATGACTCAGCTAACATGACCTTTATGAGATTATTAGAGAATTCTCATTCGGGCTTTTATTTTTACTCTCTATTTTGAGGATAAAAGTATTTTTCCTTAATTTAAATAAGCTCTATCGTATAGTTCTAATACACTATATCAAATTAGAAATAAATGATAGCTCTAACTAGGGGATTCAACCTGATTCTTTTTATCCTATAATTTTATGATTTAACCTCAATCAAAATTTTCTCATTCAACCCTCAATTAAAGAAAAGAAAAGAATAAAAAGATAAGGTAGAAAATTGGAAAAAAACAAAAGTCAGATAGAGAAATTAATATTTTATTAAAAAATAAGAGTAGAGAGTAAAATCGGTTCCTTACTAGTTGAAGTCATTTCATGCTTCCTACT
>FXXK01001634.1:0-13863 GCA_900184695.1 Betula pendula | reverse complement strand
TATATATATATATATATATATATATATATATATATATACACACACACGTTCTTGTGTTTTTTCTTCATATGAAAAGTTCAACTCATTAAATGTTTCTAATCTTTTGTATTTGGTAGGAATGAAGCTAAATTTATTGAGAAATATCTCAAAAATCGTAAATCACATAGACTTACACGTTGCCAACTATCCAGTTGGAATAGAGTCTCGTGTATGGGAGATCAATTCACTTTTGAGTATTCATGAGATGAATGACATACGCATGGTAGGGATCTTAGGAGCCGGTGGAATTGGTAAGACAACTATTGCCAAACATATCTACAAATCGATTTATTCTTAGTTTGATGGTAGTTGTTTTCTTGAAAGCGTTAGAGAAGCTTCGAAGGAACATTCTGGTATGGTCAAACTAAAAAGTACACTTCTTTCAAAAATCCTAGGACATACTGTGAAGGTTGATAGTATTGGCGAAGGAATTAGTGTGATAAAGAGAAGGCTTTGCTCTAAAAAGGTACTCCTTATTCTTGATGATGTGGATAATAAATTGCTCCAATTAGATAAATTGGCCGGAGGAGCTAATTGGTTTGGTTTAGGAAGTAGGATCATCATAACGACAAGAGACAGGAAAGTATTGACTGATGTTGATGCTCGAATATATGAGGTGAATGAATTGGACAGGAAGGAAGCTCTGGAGCTCTTTCGTTGGAATGCTTTCAAAGAAGACAAACCTACTGATGATTTTCTGAAACTAATGGAAGGTGCAATGAATGATGTTGGGGGCCTTCCACTAGCTTTAGAAGTGCTAGGTTCACATCTTTATCGTAAAGATTTACTTGAATGGAAAAGTGCATTGAATAAGTACAAAAACATTCCTCACAAAGATATTCTAAAAAGACTTAGAATAAGTTATGATAGATTGGATGAAAATGAGAAGAAAATTTTTCTCGACATTGCATGTTTTTTCATAGGAAAGCCAGAAGATGATATTAAAGTGCTTGAAAGTGATGATTACTTTCCAATTGATGGTATCGATGTGCTAAAAGATAGGTGTCTCATAAACAATAATTATGGGCAGCAAATTTGGGAAATGAATTATGGGCACAAAATTTGCAAAATTTTGCAAATGCACAACTTATTGCGGGATATGGGCAGAGAAGTTGTTAGACAAGAATCACCTGAACACCCTGACAAACGCAATAGGTTGTGGTCTCTTGGTGACGTTTGTAGAGTCTTTGACAATGATACGGTAAGAAGTTACATCAAGAGACTCCTTTAATTTTATGTTTGTTTCTTTTTCACAAGTAAACATACTAGATTTCCTTTTTTTTTTTTGGGTAAAAAAATGATGAAGAATTAAACACACATATGTGTATCTATAATATATATAAAATATATTTATATGCACGTATATAAAAATGAATCAAATAGATTGTAATTAAAAATAAATAAAATCATACGCAGTTGTCCTTTATTCTATTTCGAAGGTAGGCATGTTTTCTAGTATTTTGTTTTTCTAATGGGTAAGAGTCATTGTTAAATATAAAAAAGAAAAAAAAATTTGACCTTTCAAACATGGTGATCACTCACTTGTGAACATTTTATTAGTAAAAATTAAATTACCTATTTTGAAAATCTCAAATGAAAGCAACGTTAGAAGACAGATAGATGGATGTAAGTTTTCCTCCTTTTTAAAATTTATTATTATTATTATTATTATTATATATAAAACAAAATCTATAATTCTAGCAAATGCTAAAATGTGGAGAACTTTATACTTTAATTTTGCGGGCTTGTACTGATTCATTGCCTTACCAGGGAACAAATGCAATTCAAGGCATATTGATAGATTTGCCTAAAGGAGAGACGATGTTGTTGAGTTCAGAGGCCTTCAGAATATGAAAAGTCTTAGATTGCTTATGGTTTAATGGTGATGTACGCTTTTTTCAAGAGCTTATTTTTCTCCCTAATGAGTTAAGAGTCCTTTGATTGGCCTAATTGTCCTTTAGAATTTTTGTCCATCCAATTTTCACGGACGGAAATCTCGTTATTTAACAATGCCTCGTAGCTGCTCAAGGGATTGGAGGGAGTCCAGGTATAATTATTGTGTTTAAGGAAATTATGTCACAATCCCCTCGTGCTTCGCTGCTTTTATTTTTCAATATTGAGAACCTAATTTTCAATTTGATGAATTTTAGATTTGTGCTTTGAAAATTTGTAAATCGAGACCACAATATAGTGTTTAAATGGTATTATAATATGATTTATGCCTCTAACATAAATTATATATATAATATATATATTAGTATATATATATATATATTATACCTATATATAAAATTGCTGTATCCCCCAGCCATGGCTGGCTTTGTGCACGGGCCCCAGCCATAACCACATGCACGAATCGTGCTGGATGCCACAGCCTCAGCCATGGTTGCATTTATGGTCAGGCTAAGTGCTTTCACACCCAACACCAGTCAGCCACACTTTTTTTTTGTCATGAGAGGAATAAGTGTATTTTCATACATTTTTGTATATCTATTAATGAATACACTTACGGAGATCTCAATTTCAAATGCTTGAAACACAAGTCTAAAATTCATCAAACTGAAAGTCGGGGTCTCTATCAAAAAATGCAAAAGCATGAGGGGGTCGTGACACAATTTCTCTTGATTTTAAAATTTTTTCCTTTAAATTTTGTTTGGTAATTTCCTTAAAACTAATTTATTTCCTTTTTTTTTTTGACAGAAATTTCAAAGTATGAAAATTATGGATTTCTTTGAATGTGAATTCCTAAAAAAAATCTCAGATGTTTCAAAGATTCCAAATTTAGAGGAATTGACTCTTGATGGTTGTACAAATTTAGTTGATATTCATGATTCTGTTGGATCTCATGATAAGTTAGTTGTGTTGAGTCTTGAAAGTTGCAAAAACCTTAGTACTTTTCCAACAAGCCTCAAGTTGAGATCTCTAAAATATCTTAACCTTGATGGTTGTTCAAGGATTAACCACTTTCCTGAAATTGAGTGGGAGATGAAGTATTTAGAATGTATCTACTTTGGAGGCACTGACATAAAAAAAACTGCCTTCATCCATTCGGTACCTCATTGGGCTTAAAAAGTTAAATCTAAAACATTGCATAAACCTTACGAATCTTCCAAGTAGCATTTATCAGATGCAACATTTATTGAAACTTGTTCTCAGGGGTTGTTCAAAACTTGTTAAGTTTCCTGAGAAGATGGGGGATAGCGGACAATTCATGCCACCTTCTACGAGTTCAAGTGTTTCTAACTATGGTTGTTCCTCGATAGTATTTCCGGCACTAAGAATGTTGGATCTTTGTGACTGTGTCCTATTAGAATCAGATTTCTTTAGGATATTTAATTGCTCCTCCACATTGCGTAGATTAGAGCTATCAGGGAGCGGTATTGTTATCATTCCTACATGCATCAAAAGATTTGTTGCCTTGGAGGTACTTTTCTTCGAAAATTGCAAGCAACTTCGAGAAATTCAAGCATTTCCACCAAATTCAAATTGTGTGTATGCAAAGGAGTGCATCTCATTGGATTTATGTAATAAATGCTGGTTACCAGAGCTTCCGGCACGAGGCCCTATAGGCAGTGGTATCGAACTGGAGGTATGCTTTCTCTCTCTCTCTCTCTCTCTCTTTTTCATATACAAGTCGGTGTGCCTTGATTTATAGGTCGTATATATCACTGAAAATTTGTCATATTCGTGAAACAGGAACATCCTGAGTGCCGTAACTT
Organism: Betula pendula; assembly: GCA_900184695.1. Classification (NCBI taxonomy): domain Eukaryota; kingdom Viridiplantae; phylum Streptophyta; class Magnoliopsida; order Fagales; family Betulaceae; genus Betula; species Betula pendula. The sequence continues at coordinate 10,105 of FXXK01001634.1, read as the reverse complement.
TAACATTACAGTTTCTGGAAATAAGATTCCAGACTGGTTCCGCTATTGTGAAGAGGTTTCAAATAGTAATTCATGTGAAATAGATATTGATGTGCCTGCTGATTTGGATGGGAAGATCACAACAATTGCTTTCTCTGCTGTTCCTGAAATAGAAGAGCATTATTATTCATCAATTTCTGTTTACGTCATCAGTGGTGATGTAGAAATCTATTATCAACATGTTGAATGGTGGCCAGGCAATGGTGTATGGGTGGGTTTCCATGTTCCAGAATCTTCTAAACGTAAGGAGTATAATGGTCATCTGCGAGTTAAATTTGTTTGCATGACGAATGGTAATGATTCGGAACCGAGCCGCATGAAAAGTTGTGGAGTCCATATGGTAAGTAGGTGTGAAGAGAAGATGATAGATTCAATAGATGGTATTCAAGTTACTAAGAGACCTCGTGATGATGATGGCAACTTGGAATCCAATCGGTACCCACAACAAAAGAGGCATTCTTCAAGCTTGGGCGTTAGAATTTCAGAGGCAGAGGCAGGGGAATTCTAGCTTGATCTAAGATTCGTTCTTCCTTGAACTTGAATTAGTGGCTTCTATTTTTTTTGTTATGAAGTAATATAAAATCATGGATAACCTTTCTATTTTAGATTTAATGAAATAACAATGCAAAACAACCTTTTTTATTTTTGGTTTTGGATTTCTTATAGATCAGTGGATATTTCTTCAACCCCTAATGTTATTTTCAAGTGAATAAGCAGTACATGAAGAATAAATTTGAAATAATCCCAACTCTTCCTCTTTCCTATAGAAAAACCGAAAGACAAAAGTTAGACAAAGTTTTTAACTCTTTTTCTATAGAAAAACCGAAAGACAAAAGTTAAACATAGTTTTTAACTGTTAGATTGGCCACCTAGTAGTTTATTAGTAAATAACAATTAAGACATTCCATGAAACCTAAACTCTAGCACCTATTTCACTTCACTCCAACTTTGGTCAATTCATCAAGCTTTTATTTTTGTGTTTTAATGCCTTAAATGCATGACAAAACATAATTAAACTAAAGAAAATAAAAAGTCAAACGCCCTCTTTGTAATTATTCCACTTGAATAGTTGGTTTTATTTCACTTAAAAAGATCGAATTCCATTTCTCTCTATCGTCTACTTGGTCATCGATTGAATCTATTTTTTGTCTTCACATTCCAAACTCAAAACTTTAGAGCACTTTAAAGAATGCATATTCTTATTATCGCAGAAAGGCACAAAGTGAGTTGTTGTTGCAATTTTTGGGGGACGACTTGGTTTATTAGTGAGCGAGGTAATTAGCTTAACTAATGGAATTTTTGGAAAATTATTTTTACTTTCGTTAAATATCATTTTGAGAACCTTGTGCATGAATTTAATTTCTTTTTGAATTGTCGGATATTTCTTTTACTCGTTACATAAACTTATATATATGCACTTGGTTAATACATTGCTTTGTATTTTTTGGGAATTGTTTGATTTTAATTTATTTGGATGATTGGATATTATCAAAGTTTAATGAGGACATAATTTATCAATATTCTTGACAGATTTTTACATTGAAAGTTAAACCTGTGAGCATTTCGTAAATATATCCTTGGGCTGTGATGATTGATGTCTTCNCTTTTACTCGTTACATAAACTTATATATATGCACTTGGTTAATACATTGCTTTGTATTTTTTGGGAATTGTTTGATTTTAATTTATTTGGATGATTGGATATTATCAAAGTTTAATGAGGACATAATTTATCAATATTCTTGACAGATTTTTACATTGAAAGTTAAACCTGTGAGCATTTCGTAAATATATCCTTGGGCTGTGATGATTGATGTCTTCGTGGCATAACAGAGTCTTTGTAGTATAATTGATGTCTTTGTGGCATATTTGGATAAATTCTTACAAAATATTATTTATGGGAATTTTGTTTGCTCACAGTAATTTGGAATATGAAACATTATTTTGTTTAAACTTTCAATTGCCTTAACCCCATTATTTATGCTATTTACTTAGACGTTAGCTCATCCTTATTTCTTTTAAATTTTTCAGAATAAGCAGGTGGTTTCTCAGAGTTGAGATACTCAAGTAGCTGAATGTGGGAGAGAGTTTTTGGAGTCTAATTTGAAGTGGAGGTTTTCAATAAGTACGTTGTAGTGCCAATTTTTGCTTTGTTTTGTTGGAATTTGAGACTTGGAGTGTGTAAGTTTTAAATATATTGGACTCTGATTATGTTGCTGGGGAATATATCTTAGAGACAAATTGGGAAGTTTTGATTTATTTTATTTGACGGTTAGAGAGTATTTTAATGAGGAAGAGTTTTTATTGTTAAGTTTTGTTGGGTTTTTTATATAGCCTTAATTAATTGACGTTTATAAATGTTTTGGTGGTATGTATAATCGATTCTTGGGCAAAATAGAGGTGTAAAGAAGAAATTATTTCGGTAAGTATAAAATCAGATCTAAGTAGGCGTTATGTTCTGCTTTGGATTGGGGCGTGACAACGTCGTCTTTCCAAACTCAAGAATACATTTTTCAAAAAATAGTTACGAAATTAAACAGTTTTTAAAAACAAAACACAAAAGACTTTGCAAAAAATAAAGGGACAAATGCTCCGAAGGTCCATGAGGTATAACTTTTTATCAAATACCTAAGGTTTAAATAAAATTTTTAATTACTTTTCTAAGGTGCTAATTGTTATCAAATTGATCATTTTTCTAACTTCCCTTAAACTTTCTAACAGTACATCATACCCTATTACCACTCAAAAAATGACACATGTTTCATTTAATAAGAAAAAAATTAAAAGAAAAAATTAAATTATAAATATATAATAAAAAGAAAAAATTAAATTAAATTAAATTTTTTCTATTTTTTTTTTAAAAAACCACCATGAATTTGGGATGGCCGCTCGGCACCACTCAAGGTTGGGGGTGGCTGTGCCAACGACACTTAGAGAATAAGGTGCCTGAGCAGCCGCATCACCTCTCGTGGTGTTTTTTTTTTTTAAAAAAAAAATAATAATTGTTTTATTTTTAATATTTAATTTTATTTTTAAAAAAATTAGGAGACACTTTCCATTTTGATTGGGTATGACGTGGCAACATGATTAATTTAACAAAAGGTTGACCGAGGGTTTTATTTGATAACAATGAAACTTTATCGAGTAATTTGATAAAAAGTTAAATCTTATGGAGTAATTTAATAAAAGACATACCTCAGAGACCTTTGGAGCATTTTTTTTTCAAAAATAAAGCACCATACAATTTTAGAAGGGGTGCTGCTAGGAAATTACAGCTTTTACTACAAGCCCCTTAAACTGATGTGGTTCACTCATCAAGCAGCTAAAATCATTAAGAAACAAGCTACGACTTGTCAATTTTAATTAGTTAGTGACTAATTTGTCAACCATATACTCCTAAATTATGTTTATCAATTGTTGAAGCGTTTCCGACTCCGGCTGTACGCGTAACCTGAGGAACAAGAGGAAACGTCAGACACAGAGAGCTTGCCGGGGGGTTGCCGCGGGGATAGCTCCGATGCCTAAGTCAGATTCTTATCTTTTTTGAGAGAAAGACTTAGAGTGATTCTAATTGTCCGAAACATACGTACCTTTGCGAACCCTATCCCTCCTCCTTATATAGTGGCTGCTTCCCCGGGCTCATTAATGAAGCCTTTTCTGTGGGCCCCTGGTGTTTTCTTTTTAATCGGCTATGCCATGCGGTGTCATTAAAGATTAACCGTGCCGTGGACGTAATGGCCACGATAAGTAAATTCCTGTTTGCCGTTGTCACATCAAATCAAATGCCTTGATGGGTTTAGTAGGATCGGTAACTTGCGGCAAACAATTACCGAGGTCGGCGATCATAAATGCTAGCCATAATGGGGCTTGTCCCTTCTTCATAAACAGGTCATTAACCTTACCATCGCGGGAGTCGAACCTGGCAGGTCGGACAGTAGCGCATCCTTTTAGAACCGGAACGAACTAGGTGGTTTCTGCCGGATTTGCTTGCCGAACCGAACATAGGAGTTCGGCCAGTATCTAAGACACAAAACCGAACCTAGGGTTTCGGTTACCCATGGTCGGTAGTGAGGCGCCTGGGCTTGACCTACACGGGCCCGCGCCAGCAGGAGAATTGGGTGTGGGCCTAATTGTAGTTTTAGGCCCCAATCCCTAACAGTTACCCCCTAAAAAATCCTTCGCGTCATGCGCTTGGAATGGCGGGAGGATTTTTATTTTGATTTTGAAAATGAACCGTCATTGTGGAGATGTAGGTTGCGTGTCACTTACTGGTGCGGCAACACCGTGTTCATCTCCTGTCCGCATCTTTTCTTAGAGGCGATTCGCCTCAACGTAAATATGAGTGCGTTTCTTTTTTTGGGGGAAGCTTTACTTTGTCTTCTTCGGCAAAAAAAAGAAAAAAAATCCCTAGCCGCCACGTGACTCTCCCATTCTTCTTCCATTCGGCAAATGGTTCTCCTACCCTTCGTTTTCCATCCAGTAACCCTTTTTCGGACGTGATGCCGAGGAATCTTCGAAAATCTGCTGGACCGTCGAAGCTCCAAAATCCTCGAATTAGATGAGTCGGGTCCGTCTACCTGGCGTCCGCCTTCGAGGCAGAAGATGCCGAGAGGCTGAGGAAACTATGAGATTCCTGACGGGTAATCGAATCCACGGCCCTTGAAGGACGACATTCAGGGACACCAGAGGGCATGAGGTGTGTATTTTCGAGAAATCTTTGGAGGTTGGGCTCCGGTTACGCCTTTTCCCCAAGTGGTTCGAGAAATACTGCACCACTGTAGGAATGGCTCCCACAGAGTTTAAAGGCCCGGTGCGGTGGCGACACGTGGTAACGCCTGTTTGTGCCTGGCGAATGGTCTGGGGGACGGCGTACAGTTGTTCTGCCCGGAGTTCCTGAATATTTACACCCCAGGACCATTCGCCAGGCCACACAACAGGCTACCTACGTGTCGCCACGCACCGGCCTTAAACTCTGTGGGAGCCCTTCCTACAGTGTGCAGTATTTCTCGAACCACTTGGGGAAAGGTAACCGGAGCCCAGCCTCCAAAGATTTCTCGAAAATACACACCTCACTGCCCTCTGGTGTTCCCATGAATGTCGTCTTAAGGCCGGGGATTCGGTTTTCACCCCGTCAGGAATCTCATAGGTTTTCCTCAGCCTCTCGGCATCTTCTGGCTCAAGGCGGACCGCCAGGTAGACGGAGCCTCCGACTCATCCTAATCTCGAGGATTTTGGAGGCTTCGACGGTCCAGCAAGATTTCGAAGATTTCCTCGGCATCACGTCCGAAAAGGGTTACTGGATGGAAAACGAAGGGTAGAGAACCAGTGCCGAATGGAAGAAGAAATGGGAAGTCACGGTGGCGGCTAGGGATTTTTTTTCTTTTTTTTTGCGAAGAAGACAAAGTAAAGCTTCCCCAAAAAAAGAACGCACTCATATACGTTGAGGGCGAATCGCCTCTAAGAAAAAGATGCGGACAGGAGATGAACACGTGTTGCCGCACAGTAAGCTGACACGCAACCTACATCTCCACAATGACGGTTCATTTTCAAATCAAAATAAAATCCTCCCGCCATTCCAAGCGCATGACGCGAGGAATTTTAGGGGTAACTGTTAGGGATTGGGCCTAAACTACAATTAGGCCCACACCCAATTCTCCTGTGGCGCGGCCCGTGTAGGTCAAGCCCAGGCCCGCCTCACTAACCGACCATGGTGAACCGAACCCCTAGGTTCGTTTTGTGTCTTAGATCTGGCCGAACTCCTATGTTGGTTTCGCATAGCAAATCCGGCAGAACCCCTAGGTTCGGTCGGTCTAAAAGGAGCTCTGCCGACCTCCAGGGTTCGACTCCGCAATGGTAAGGTTAATGACCTGTTATGAAGAAGGACAAAGCCCATTATGGCTAGCATTTATGATCGCCGACCTCGGTAATTGTGCCCGCAAGTTACCGATGCCTACTAAACCATCAAGGCATGGATTGATGTGACAAGCAAACAGGAATTTACTTATCTGTGGGCCATTACGTCCACGGCACGTGGATTAATCTTTTATGACCCGCATGGGCATAGCCGATTAAAAGAAAACCAGGGCCACAGGAAAGGCTTTCATTAATGAGCCTCGGGGAAGCAGCCACTATATAAGGAGGAGGGATAGGTTCGGCAAAAGGTACGTATGTTTCGACAATAGAATCACTCTAAGTCTTTTCTCTCAAAAAGATAAGAATCTGACTTAGGACTCGGAGCTATCCCCCGCCGGCAACCCCCGGCAAGCTCTTGTGTCTGACGTTTTCTCTGTTCTCAGGTTACCGTTACAGCGGGAGTCGGAAACTGCTTCAACAATTGATAACATATTAGGAGTAATATGTTGACAAATTAGTCACTAACTAATTAAATTGACAAGTCGCAGCTTTTGCTTAAGATTTTACTGCTTATGAGTGACCACATCAAGTTTAAGGTGCTTGTAGTAAAAGCTGTAATATTCCTAGCAGCACCCTTTCTTAAATTGTATGGTGCTTTATTTTTGAAAAAAATGCTCCAAAGGTCTCCTGAGGTATGTCTTTTTATAAATTACTCCATAAGATTAAATTTTATCTAAATTACTCGATAAAGTTTCAATTGTTATCAAATAACCCTCCGGTCAACCTTTTGTTAAATTTTTAATCATGTTGCCAACGTCATACCAATCAAAATGTGAAATGTGTCCCTTTAATTTTTTAAAAATAAAATTATAAATATAAAAATAAAAACAATTATTATTTTTTTTTTAAAAAAAAAAACACCATCGAGAGGTGAGCGGCCTTGCTCAGGCCACCCTTATCTCTAAGTGTCGTTGGCACAGCCACCCCCAACCTTGAGGGTGGCCCGAGCGGCCATCCCAACTATGGTGTTTTTTTAAAAAAAAAATAGAAAAATTTTAATTAATTTAATTTTTCTTTTTTATATCATATTTATATATTTTAATTTTTTTCTTTTAATTTTTTTTTATTAAATGAAACATGTGTCATTTTTTTGAGTGGGTAATAGGGTATGATGTACTGTTTAGAAATTTAAGGGAAGGTAGAAAAAATGATCAATTTGATAACAATTAGCACCTTAGAAAGTAATTAAAAATTTAAACCTTAGGTATTTGATAAAAAGTTATACCTCATGGACCTTCGGAGCATTTGTCCCTTTATTTTTTGCAAAGTCTTTTGTGTTTTGTTTTTTAAAACTGTTTATTTCGTAACTATTTTCTGAAAAATGTATTCTTGAGTTTGGAAAGACGACGTTGTCACGCCCCAATTCCAAAGCAGAACCACATAACGCCTACTTAGATCTGATTTTATACTTACCGAAATAATTTCTTCTTTACACCTCTATTTTGCCCAAGAATCGATTATACATACCACCAAAACATTTATAAACGTCAATTAATTAAGGCTATATAAAAAACCCAACAAAACTTAAAAATAAAACTCTTCCTCAATTAAAAATACTCTCTAACCGTCAAAAAATAAATCAAACTTTCCCAATTTGTCTCTAAGATATATCCCCAGCAACATAATCAGAGTCCAATATATTTAAAACTTACACACTCCAAGTCTCAAATTCCAACAAAACAAAGCAAAATTGGCACTACAACGTACTTATTGAAACCTCCACTTCAAATTAGACTCCAAAAACTCTCTCCCACATTCAGCTACTTGAAGTATCTCAACTCTGGAAAACCACCTGCTTTTCTGAAAAATTTAAAAGAAATAAGGATGAGCTAACGTCTAAGTAAATAGCATAAATAATGGGGTTAAGGCAATTGAAAGTTTAAACAAAATAATGTTTCATATTCCAAATTACTGTGAGCAAACAAAATTCCCATAAATAATATTTTGTAAGAATTTATCCAAATATGCCACAAAAGACATCAATTATATACAAAGACTCTGTTATGCCACGAAGACATCAATCATCACAGCCCAAGGATATATTTACGAAATGCTCACAGGTTTAACTTTCAATGTAAAAATCTGTCAAGAATATTGATAAATTATGTCCTCATTAAACTTTGATAATATCCAATCATCCAAATAAATTAAAATCAAACATTCCCAAAAATACAAAGCAATGTATTAACCAAGTGCATATATTATAAGTTTATGTAACGAGTAAACAAAATATCCGACAATTCAAAAAGAAATTAAATTCATGCACAAGGTTCTCAAAATGATATTTAACGAAAGTAAAATAATTTTCCAAAAATTCCATTAGTTAAGCTAATTACCTCGCTCACTAATAAACCAAGTCGTCCCCCAAAAATTGCAACAACAACTCACTTTGTGCCTTTCTGCGATAATAAGAATATGCATTCTTAAAGGTGCTCTAAAGTTTTGAGTTTGGAATGTGAAGACAAAAAATAGATTCAATCGATGACCAAGTAGACGAATAGAGGAGAAATTGGAATTCGATCTTTTTAAGTGAAATAAAACCAACTATTCAAGTGGGAATAATTACAAAGAGGGTCGTTTGACTTTTTATTTTCTTTAGTTTAATTATGTTTTGTCATGCATTTAAGGCATTAAAACACAAAAATAAAAGGCTTGATGAATTGACAAAGTTGGAGTGAAGTGAAATAGGTGCTAGAGGGTTTAGGTTTCATGGAATGTCTTAATTGTTATTTACTAATAAACTACTAGGTGGCCAATCTAACAGTTAAAAACTATGTTTAACTTTTGTCTTTCGGTTTTTCTATAGAAAAAGAGTTAAAAACTTTGTCTAAACTTTTGTCTTTCGCTTTTTTCTATAGGAAAGAGAGAGTTGGGATTATTTCAATTTATTCTTCATGTACTGGCTTATTCAACTTGAAAATAACATTAGGGTTGAAGAATATCCACTGATCTATAAGAAATCCAAAACCAAAAATAAAAAAGGTTGTTTTGCATTTGTTATTTCATTAATCTAAAATAGAAAGGTTATCCATGATTTTATATTACTTCATAACAAAAAAAAATAGAAGCCACTAATTCAAGTTCAAGGAACGAACGAATCTTAGATCAAGCTAGAATTCCCTGCCTCTTGCCTCTGACATTCTAACGCCCAAGCTTGAAGAATGCCTCTTTTGTTGTGGTACCGATTGGATTCCAAGTTGCCATCATCATCACGAGGTCTCTTAGTAACTTGAATACCATCTATTGAATCTATCATCTTCTCTTCACACCTACTTACCATATGGACCTCCACAACTTTTCATGCCGGCTCGGTTCCGAATCATTACCATTCGTCATGCAACAAATTTAACTCGCAGATGACCATTTATACTCCTTACGTTTAGAAGATTCTGGAACATGGAAACCCACCCATACACCATTGCCTGGCCACCATTCAACATGTTGATAATAGATTTCTACATCACCACTGATGACGTAAACAGAAATTATGAATAATAATGCTCTTCTATTTTCAGGAACAGCAGAGAAAGCAATTGTTGTGATCTTCCCATCCAAATCAGCAGGCACATCAATATCTATTTCACATGAATTACTATTTGAAACCTCTTCACAATACGGAACCAGTCCCTGGAATCTTATTTCCAGAAACTGTAATGTTAAAGTTACGCACTCAGGATGTTCCTGTTCACGAAATATACAAATTTTCAGAGGGGGGGGGGGGGGGTGATTATACGACCTATAAATCAAGCACACCGACTTGTAATATGAAAAGAGAGGAGAGAGAGAGAGAGAAAAGCATACCTCCAGTTCGATACCACTTCCTATAGGGCCTCGTGCCGGAAGCTCTGGTTAACCAGCATTGTATTACCATAAATCCAATGGATGCACTCCCTTGCATACACACAATTGAATTTGGTGGGAAATGCTTGAATTTCTCGAAGTTGTTGCAATTTTCGAAGAAAAGTACCTTCCAAGGCAACATAATCTTTTGATGCATTAGGATGATAACATACCGCTCCTGATAGCGTCTAATCTACGGCAATGTGGAGGGAGCAATTAATATCCCCTAAAGAAATCTGATTCTAATAGGACACACGTCACAAGATCAACAATTCTTAGTGCCGGAAATTACTATTCGAGAACAACCATAGTT
>FXXK01001633.1:88563-126731 GCA_900184695.1 Betula pendula | reverse complement strand
AAACTACTCTGGAACAAAAAGAAAAACAAGTCTGGACTCTCTTTGCCTCTATCGGACAGCATACATATATCACACGTTTTTTTGAGCCTTGATCTTTCTTAAGGAAAGATCAAGCTAAAGATCCGAGTTCTAGCTGTCTAGGAGTCTTCTAGAGAGTGATTTCAGCGCCTACAATGTGCTGGCAAGCCGCAATTTTGGACCAAGAAATATCCCCACCGTCAATAGCTGTTAAAATGTTCTTCCAGGTTCTGGAAGATGCGACAACGCTCGAGCACCAGGTTGGGCGCTCGAGCGTCAGGTGCTGCTGGTGCTCGATTCTGCGCGCGGGGCTTGCAAGCGTCAGGCTTCATTGCAGCTGGCGCTCGAGCACCAGAGATGGGCGCTCGAGCGTCACTCCTTCTACAGCATTTTACTTCCTCAAAAATATCTTTAAGCTTAATGTCCATGATATGTCTTGAATTCTCATTAAGACTTGAAAATAAGGAAAGCACTAAAACACACTAAAAATATTAGATAACAATACAAACTAAGGTATAACACATGCGAGTTAAGGGGCTTGAATGTGTAACATTCAAGACTTATCAATATCCAAATCTCAGCAGCAGGACTAAGGCTAATAAAGCTTGAGTCAAACCAAAATGTTATCTAAATCAAATTAATCAATGAATCATAGAGCCAAAACAAAAACACTAAAGTTCAAAATGATATCCAAATCTCAGCAGCAGGACCAAGACCAATAAAGTTTGAGCAAAACTAAAATGTTATCCAAATCAAATTAATCAATGAATCATAGAGCTAAAGTAAATATATTAAAGTTCAAAATGATATCCAAATCTCAGCAACAGGACCAAGACCAATAAAGCTTGAGCCAAACCAAAATGTTATCAAAATGGACAAAATCAAACTGAAAAATAATTTCAGGACTGGTCCAGGGAGTCAGGGACACTTAACACTAAATCCATCAAAGTTCAAGATGCATCAATAAAGGATAAGTAGTCTAACCATTCTTTGCCCCTGCATTCACTAAAACAAAAATTGGTTAGATATTGTTTTACTCTCTTGCATTATTTATTTAAAATTCTTTAGACTTGATAAACATGTCAATGGAGATTACTCACTTAAGGGTTGAGATGTATTTAACATAATAACATGCATAATAGACAAATCACTTGGAGACTTGGAATTTAGATTAGTTAAGATGTTATCCAAATCAAAATGTCATCTAAATCAATGAATTATAGAGCTAAAACAAATATACTAAAGTTCAAAATGTATAATTAACTTTAACATAGATTAAAATGTTATCCAAATCAAAGTAACACTAGCTTACATGCCCAAAACAACAATTGTTAGCTACTTACAAAAAAACTTTAAATTCTTTGAATCATGACAATGTTGGGAAGTCAACTTCAACCACTTTCTACAAAAACAAACAGAAAAAAAAAAGTTAATAAAGTATCTTCATACTTCAAAAAGAAATAGTTAACACAAATTAAAAATCTACATAATAAAAGTCACTTACAGGTAATGCAGATTTTTTCTTGATTTCGTGAAGTGCTCTCACCCAATCTGAACCACATAAGAGCATTTGTATTGTATCTGTTGCTAATGATGCTCTATGATGGTCAATCACTTTACCACCAGCATTAGAGGATGATTATGAGGCAACTGTAGTGATAGGAACATCTAAGATGTTCCGGGCCATCTTGGACAAGATGTGATATTTCAAGGCATTGAATTTTTACTATGCCAAAGCCTCAAAATTTGAATCAATATCTTCTTCATTTTCATCATTTTCACATATATAAACATCTTCTTTAAGGTATACATCCAAATCTGTTTTAAGGGGCCGAATAACGTCATTACTTCTGATATGTTCCAAATACCTTGAACAACCTGTGAAAACTTTAGGAAGAGGTCCTCTAAAAGAAGCACTTGAAGAACCAAAATTTTCTCGAGCACTTTGTAGAAGAACAAATGAATTATGAGCTGACAAATACAACTCATGAAGAATGGACAAGACATTATCAATATGCATTGAAGCTTTAGGATGTGTATAAATTAAAGGAAAACAAAAATTTATCAACTTCATCTTGTATCTCGGGTCCAACACAGCAGCTATGACCATCAATAAATTAGACTCACCCTAATACTTGTCAAATTTGTCAAGCATTTTAGCCATCATAGATCTGATGTGTTCATTCATATCCGTACTCTTTATAGTTAAAACCTCTTTCATTCTTCAAACTTTGGGTAGAAACAAATTTGAAGTTGGATAATTACTCTCAGAGACTATGTTCATCACCTCATTGAAAATTGATAAAAGGTAGTTTACATTCTCAACCTTTTCCCAACCTTTAGAACTTACCTCCTACAAAAAACCTTTGTCCTTTCTATAGTACCTTAAGAACACATCTTTGAACTCCATCATAGTTGCCAACATCACGTATGTGTTGTTCCATCTTGTCGGGACATCCAAAATTAATTTAGTAGAAAGCAAATTCAACCGAATTGCAATTTCATTGAACTCCCTCAGCCGGCCTCAAATGCCACCAAATATTTGATATCCTACCATACAAAATCAGTTATGTTTACAATTTCAGCAAGCCCAACTTGCACCAACAAGTTGGTAATAAGTGGACAACAACACATATGGAATAATTGAACCCCAACATATAAGACTTTTTTTTAACTCCAAATCATTCTTAAGAAGTCGAATGACAGAGTCATTTGGTCTAGCATTATCAGTTGTTATTGTAAACACCTTATCCTCTATGCCCTAATCTGCAAAACATTCACGTAGTGTATTAGCAATAACAATACCGTTATGAAGAGGAGGTACATTACAAAAATTCAATATCCTATTCTAAAGGAACCAATCAGAGTCTACAAAATAACAAGTCACCACCATATATGACATTTTTTGCGAAGAGGTCCACATATATGTTGTGATGTTGACTTTGTCAATCAAACTCAACAATGTCTTCAACTTCTTCTTTTCAATATTGTAAATTCTGAAGCACTCCTTCACCGTTGCACGATTGATCTTTTTCTAATGTGGCGTACATGCCGTTATGAACTTGTTAAAAAGTTCATGATCCATCATATTAAAATGATACTTATGGTAAAGTACCATGTGAGCAGCAAGTTCTTTGACTTTGTCAGGCTTAAAACTAAAATTTGACATGGTGCTTACATCACCGGCCATATCAAGATCAACGTCAAAGTCTTTTGCTTCTTGTTGGCAGCCACATATGGGATACATGCAATCAAATGCCTACCCAATGTTGAGGTAGAACTTGAACTAGAAACCACAAACAACTTCTTACACCACTTGCACTGCGATTTCTTTACACCATGAACTTCAACAATAACAAAGTCATTCCAAACCGTAGAAATCTTCCGCCTCCCCCTCTTTTCATATGCCTTCTTCCCAGTATCTTCATTAGCAAGAGGACCTGTAATTTGGGCTGAATCTACTACATTTTCACTCACACCATCTCCAGGTGAAGGGTCCGCAAGCATCATATCTTTACCAATGTCAGAGATGCTATCAACTAAGCTAATTTGACTTGTATTCTCCATTACTATTATAAGTTGAAAAAAATGCAGAGTTTACAAACTAACATAGCCACATTTGGGGGAAAAAAAAAAGATTTGAGATTACTAACAACATTGGTGATTACTACAGAATAACATAATCACACTTGAAAAAAAAAAAAAGATTTGGAACACCAACATAGAAACAAAAAAAAGAAAAAGAAAAGAAAAGAATTGGAACACCAACATATAAACTTTTAAAAAAAAATTGTCGTTTCCTACAAACAGCACCAAACTGTTAATGTCATTTTTGGGTTGTTTTCCTCCATGGGCCAACGATCCTAATAGTTATTGGATGGTTGAACTGGAGAATAACATACTTGCAAAATGGAGAGATCATCAGAGGATCCCCGACCGGAGTCGAGGACACTTCAATGCTTAAGTTAGTTACCTCATCTTTGGAGTGTAAAAATGACTTAGATTCTTGAGTGCATAAGCCTACATAAAGAAGGCAGGGAAAATGAGTATGACTGTTTCTTGAGAAAGCTAGAGAAAATTAAGAAAAAAAAGGTCCATTTGTCTTGGATCCTCCTTGTCTATTTAAGGAACCTTGTGCTCTCCACATGGATGTGTCGAAGGACTGGGGCCGTAGTGTAGAGGATTTTTATGCCCAATAGTATTTATGATATAAAAATATATTAAGGTATTTATTCTTTTAGCTTAAATCAATATTACATTTCCGCTGCTTTTATTCTAAAAGCTATTAATGTATGCAGCATTTCAAGTTAATTACTAGTTAACTGATTTGGAGATGCTGTGAGTGACACTCTGAGTTAGTTACCCTTGTTAATTAATTTTGAGTGTGTTATAGTTGGAGCTTTTCCGTTTAGGGCCTCGATCACCCCATCCAATTTGGCTTCCATCTCCTTAAGTTACTCATCTACATGGTTGGCCACTTTGAACTCCTCCATACGTCTTGCTCTCGAGCCTCTCTTTGGGTACTAGCATTGCTTTCTCCTCGTGCTGTCCATCACCAGTCTTTTGTCTCAACATCGACTTTGTCGTCTTGATGCCGAGATGGCTTGGCTCATTGAGATTGGAGAAGTCTTGAGCAAGGATTTGTTGTAGCATCAAGGCCTGGTTCTACAAGAGGAGTTGATTCATATTCTAGGTGAGGTTTTGTATCTAGTTTTTCAATGCGAAGATCCATTGGTTTTTTAGGATTCTGAAGCCAGTCCTCATGGGTTTCTTGAGACATGGTACTAGTGGTGATTCTCTTAGCATCCATTGATCTTGTTCAGACCATACAATCTTTGATTTGAGAAAATGATAACACGTTTCCATATACTGTGCCAATAGATGATGCCGTTGATTGTACAATCAATTTCAGTCAATGGGCACTGTAAAACAAGTACAGATAGTCGGAGACTTGCTGGGGCTAGCTAGTGGGGAGAACCCTCTGATGCTTAAGTTAACAAAGGAAATTGCATATTTGTGACGCCCAAGAAAAATAATTATTTAGGATCATAAAAATACCCTTACAAGTATTATAGAAACTATAATATTCTAAAAGAAATAATAAAGAATATTTTTTCTCGTACCACTTTAAAATGTGACTTAAAAGTTATGAACAATTTCTTAAGGGATTTTTACTATGAAGTTAACCACTAAATATGTAGTATGTATAGAACACATGGTAGAAATTTTGAGCCTATTTGAACACTTTTTAGACTCCAATACAATGGAAATTGTAAATAAACTTTAAACTAAAAATGATGAAAATAGGGACAAACGAACTTCGATTTGATTGATTCAAAAGCCAGAATACTCGTTTCATAGTCCTCTATCTACCCTCCAAATTTCATGATTTTTGAATTTCGGTAAGGAGATGAAATCTCGTCCAAACCACACAGCATGGTGGCTGGACCAAAAAGAAAGAAAAAAAAAAGAACAAAAAAGAAGAAGATAAGAACGCTGCATCTAGTACACACTCACATCACTCATTTCTTTCCTCTCACTCTCAGACCATACATCTAGTGAAGTGTTAAGTGTATTTGTAATGATTAGAGTGTAAGTGAGATAAAGGGAATATTTGGTAATAAATGAAGATTACATATGTGAAGATTTGAGATTTTATTTGATAGATGTTTGCACCTTAGCCATCGATGAAAAAATAGAAGGATAATCTCAGCCCTCCAAAGCTTTATAAATAGGAGATGAATTTCATTTTCACTTTCACTATCACTCGGCTTCTTACTTTCAAACTGAAGAAAAGAGAGAGAGAGAGACAGACAGACAGAGAGAGAGTTGGCTTCATTTGTGGTTTTTCTAGGTAAGTAATTAAAGTTAAGAGCTTTCATTTTTACTTTAAGTGTATAGTTTTATATCTAGAGAATATTTTAAACAAAATTTTAAACTTCATATATATATATATATTGTTTATTTAAATTATCAAAACACTGTTATAATGCCCAAGTTTAATTGAGTGTTCCCTAAATGCGCTGTTACGCTGCCCAAAGTTTTAAACATTTTTAAATATTAGTTACACTAATGTTGTTATTATGCCAAAATTCTACAAAGATATTATATGAATTATTTATAATTATGCCGTTATGCCATCCATGTGTTTTTAAAATACTATACTCATTATTTATAGTGATGGAGTTACTATATCCATCTTATGCAAAAATATTAAGCTTTTATCCTACTAATGCTGTTATAATGCCTATTTTACTTTGATAATATTTTTGGCATTAACTATATAAATGCCATAGTAATACCCATAAAAAAATATGTGATAATGCTAATATCATTCTTATAGGCTGTAATAATGCTTAGGTAAAATTAAGAGGCCAAAATAAATAAAAGACGTAATATGATTTAATTAAATTTCTAGCTAACAAAAAACTTAAATTAAATTGCAGTATTTGCCTGTGACATATTCATATCTGCAGCTTATAAGAACTGTAAGTATAAATTACTTATTGAGAAATGATACTGATTTTAATAATATAATGATTGCAGATTTATTTATTGACTATCTAAAACTGTTTGTGTGTGATTGATGTATATTGCGAATACTGTTGTTACTAATAAATATGTTAATAACAAAAACTGGTGAGTAACAGGGGGTGATGGCTGCTAGTGAGACCTTAGGCTCTCGTAAAAGATTTAATAATAACAAGACTGGGACCATAGGCTTTCAGCAACAAACAAATAAGCTTTATATGGAGGGAGTGTCAGCTCCAAAAATATTCATTAACCGAGTGTCGGCTCTTCACGAGTGAAGTGAAATAAAAGAAATAAGACTTGCATTGAAAATTGTCATTTNATTTATTTATTGACTATCTAAAACTGTTTGTGTGTGATTGATGCATATTGCGAATACTGTTGTTACTAATAAATATGTTAATAACAAAAACTGGTAAGTAACAGAGGGTGATGGCTGCCAGTGAGACCTTAGGCTATATAAAATATTTAATAATAACAAGACTGGGACCATAGGCTTTCAGCAACAAACAAATAAGCTTTATATGGAGGGAGTGTTAGCTCTAAAAATATTCATTAACCGAGTGTCGGCTCTTCACGAGTGAAGTGAAATAAAAGAAATAAGACTTGCATTGAAAACTGTCATTTCATCTCATTATTGTTTTATTGCTTTAGACATATATGTATTTATGTGTTTCATTGTTATAGGCTGTTGAATGCATATATATATGTATGACTGAGATTATATTATTTATTAGCTTTTTCATATGCTTATCTTATCAGCTATGTTAAATGATTTATGTTTGAAAATCTCTTTAACTGATTTTATAATCATGTGAAGATGTTATTTTCATAAGTGTGATAACTAATGAAATCAGTAATCTTAATATTTATTGAAACAATTAACTCACTTAATTATTCATGTCATTGTGGTAATATCCACAATTACATAGAGGAATGTACAGGAATGAAGGATGATGATTAGAATGTTCAAGTTCTTATGCTGATCCTAATATATATGGATGAAGTTATCTATTGCCTCTTTATTATGATAGACCACCTTTCTTAGTCATATATATATATATATATATATCAGTCTTATGTATGCGTCTTCTTTTATTTTGTAATGTAACATTATTATAATTACTCTTGTAAAAGTGCCGCATGTGGTACATATGTTATCGCTTTAATGTGTATTTATTATGTAAGAACATTATGTTTATATTTATTTATCGTGAGGTATTTTAAATTGCTCTAAAGTGTCATGTGAGAATTACCATTCTCATTAAATAGGATAAACATAAGTGAATGTGTTCTTAAATATTTAAGTCAATATGCCGAGCTGATAAAATAGATTATGGTATTGTACAAAAAAATAATATATTTACTTAGTTATATCTTCTGTTGCGAGAGTTTATTATCTCTGATATAGAAATGTCACGTGGTTATTTGGACAATACTACTTACACTTTATAATAAAAGGCAGAGTGTTACAATATTGCTCCAAAGGAGAGCGAGGGTTTTCTCAAATTTAGTGTGTAAGTATAGGTGTATGGTTGCACATGGGACGGTAATATGACATTCTCTTATGTATAGCGTTTACACCTAGGTTCTAACTTTAGTCGAATTCTGTGCATGAAATCATAGTGTAAAGTCGGATTGAATTTCGGAGTAGTTGGAATAAAATCACATAGTAGATATCCTCAATGCTACAATCTCAACATTCTTTTAACGTGAATTATTGTCTTTATTTAAGCGGCCATTATGTTGATGGAGCTGGTCAACTATTCAGGTTTTTCCCCTTAATCGAGTCCTATCGATTGTTTTATGTTATGTTCCTTTGCGTTAGCGTTTGTGGACTAGTCGAAACTTGTGATTCGAACTTTATGATCTTAACCCAAAGAGTAATGCGGGTGACCATTTTTATATCATCTTTTCATTTTCTCAAAGTTGATATGGCTATTAAAAGTATCATTGGATTTGAAATAGATCACTAATGAATTTTGATTCAATGGTAATTTTAAAAACCATATCAACTTTGAGAGGATGAAAAGAGAATAAAAAAATGGTCCATAACAGTATTCTAACTCGAATCCTAGACTTTGAGATATATTTTTCGGACCGGGATTAGTATATCTTGTCTATCAATTAACAAGGGCCTATATCCCCCTTTCCCTTTTTATCTTAGAAAAAAAAAAGGACAAAAAAAAGGGGCTTCTAAGACCATTAGCAACAGCTTCCCTTAGACTTTTCCTCAATGAAGAGAACCAAATTACTTTTTGATTTTCTATTTAAATAAGCTCCATAGCAGCTTTCCTTTTCATTTCCCTATTATTTAAATATTATTAAAATTAAATGTTAGGGAAAAAAAGAGGAAAGAGAAAGTCAATTAAAAATTGTTTAAAATAAATGGTAGAGAAAAGAGAGAAGAAAAAGAAAGCTTTTTATATTAAAACAATGTTAAGGGAACCTATCAAGGGAACCAAAAGGTGCTTTTATAGTTTAGGGAACACTTAAGGAAGCTGTTGCAAAGATTGTTTTGTATTTTTTTAACAGTTTTTCTTACATTAGAGAATGAAATGGGGTTTAAGGGAAGTTGCTGTTAGTGTTCTAAGAGTACTAGCAGCATGGAATGAAATGAGGTTTAAGGGAAGCTGCTGCTAGTGCTCTAAGAGCACTAGCAACAGCTAATTTTAAACCCCATTCCCTTTTATAGTGTAGGAAAAACTGTTAAAAAAACTCAAAAAAATCTATGTAACAGCTTTCCTAAACTATATAAACACCAATAGAATTAAAAGTTGTTCCCTTCATTTAAGGAACCAAAGGTGGTTTCCTTAGCATTATTTTAATATAAATTTTTTTTTCTTCTTTCTCTTTCCTTTACTATCTGTTTAAAATAATATTTAAATAGTTTCTCTTTTCTATCTCTTTTTTCTAATATTTAATTTAAAGAATATTTAAATAGTATAATAAAATGATAAGGGAAGCTGCTATAAAAATTATTTAAATAAAAAAATAAAAAATAATTTAATCCCCTATACAAAAAAAAAAAAAATCTTAAAAAGAAGACTGCTAGTGTTGTCATGCATCTACTTCTCACGCCTCCTTTGTAAAGAATGTGATGGTACCATATATCTCTCGCTCCCCAGGAAGCGTCAGACGGATGAACGTGGTTAAGTTTGGTGGGTAGGTGGCGGTTGGCCAGACCAGAGGACCCTTCACAGTTAGGTGCGTAACCTTGAATTTCTAGTCCCTACCCAACTTCTTTCGTTTTTCGTTTTCTTTTTCTTTTTCTTTTTTTTTTTTTTTTGGGGCTTCTATTACTGAGCCAGCCCTTTTTGTCTTTTTCCTTCTCTTTCTCAATGTCCTATTCTATTGTAATGAATAAACAACGTCAAATTATTTTATAGGAATAGGACTCTTCCTATTTTTGCATTCTTACCAGCTCTAGAGAGAGAGAGAGAGAGAGAGATTGATTGACTTTTAGTCGTTTACAGCTAAGCTTTTGTTTTGAGTTTTGGCCTTTGGGGACGTTTCTTACTCTTTGTTGCCGTTGTTGACCAAAGCTCTGCCCTTTTGAATATTTGGTTTTATATTCTCAGACAAAGCAGCGATCCAATCTTGGTCTTCATTTTGGTGCTTTCCCCGCAAATCAATCGAAATTATTTTGTCTTGAGAGAGTCTTGTGTGATTTGGTGATTCAATTCCGGGTTGCCCGTTTTATCCGTCATTCAGACAAGTTGCCAAACACCAGTTGGGCTTTATTCGGTGGTCAAAGTTGTATAGTTCATTTGACTTGGCAATGCTTCATTCTGTTCTGAATTAAAATCGCTTTTTATTGTCTCTGAATTGGGATCTTTTTTAAGCATTTTTTAATTTCTGGGTTTCTGTTTGATTTGCATATCTCAATTCCGTTCCTGATATATTGGATTTAGTATATCACCTTGGACAGATTTCATAAACCACCTTATTCATATAGCTTGATTCTTGCACCTTTGTGATTCTGGGTAACTGGGTTATTTGAAAGCTATTTGTTTTGCCCATTGATTCATCTGAGAAGCTAGAGGGGATGAAAGGAAAGGGTGGAACACCAGGAAGTTACTTCGTGTTAAACACAGGAGCTAGAATTCCAGCCATTGGACTTGGGACATGGCAGAGCGGCGGGGACCTCTGTGTTGAAGCTGTAAAAACGGCATTGTCGGTTGGGTACCGTCACATAGATTGTGCACATCTTTATGGCAATGAGAGTGAAGTTGGGGAAGCACTCAACGAAGCATTCAAAGTTTCATTGAAGAGGGAGGATGTTTTCCTAACTTCTAAGCTATACTGTACCATGAATTCACTTAATAAAATCGAGAACTATGTTAAAGTTTCACTCAAGAATCTGGGAGTTTCTTACTTGGATCTCTATTTGATGCATTGGCCTGAGAGCTCGGCGTTTGGTGATGCTACTGATCCTCCTTCAAAGTCGGGGAGTGAGTATAGGCAGTTTTTGAATCGGTTGAAGAAAGCGTGGAAAGCCATGGAAGGTCTCGTTGAGTCGGGTCTGGTTCGAGCTATTGGTGTCAGCAATTTCAGCGTCCAGCAGATCAAAGAATTGCTTAAATTTGCCAAAATTGTGCCTGCGGTGAATCAGGTTGGTTATATGATTATTCTTGTTGATTCAAAGAATTCTGCTTTGCTTCAAGCATAGATTCATAAGGAACCACGATAAAGTAAATTCATGGATCATTGGTGTGAGACAATTAGATGCTTCTGCAAGTTGTCTGTCCATATTCCACGCCTAGTAACATTCGAAATAGAAATGTTACTGAGAGAGGATGCTTTCTACGTCAATGATCCTTTCATTTATTTACTTATTATTTATATTAAAAAATAGAGTACTAGAATCTATTCCCACCTGAAGAAAGCCTTGCTATTTCAACTTCTCAATTATTATTACTTTTTAATTGGCTAGCAAAATTCTTAGTTAAAAAGTATCAGGTGTTAGTTTTCAATGAATTACAGAACTGAACCCAGATTTATCGCTAACAGACTTTAGTAGAAACCGCTTGGCTCTGCCATTACTCTTTTCTAACCCAGATTAACACACTTTACTAATTAGTCTAGCTGAAATCTTCACTCCCAACAAACTCTTGTTCTTTGTGGTTTATAGTTGTCATTGATGGGTTTCTAATTCAGACAATTTCAATAATTGAAGGGTAGAAGCAAGTATTGAACAGCTACAACCATACTTCAGATTGTACAAATAGAGAAACTTTGATACTCTGAATTGTCAAAGCTAAGTCTCACATTAGGTGAGTGAATCACAAACGCATGAATACGTCAAGTCCTAGATTGCCTGTGTACTAGGTTAGATGAGTGATTCTAGAGAATTCCAATTGTAACTTTTTAGTCCTTTTGAGGTGTAGCGCTTTTGGGATATAGTGCAGATGTCACTAGCATTCTCTGCATCTTGAGAAATAGCACGAAAGCCAACCCAGTACCCATAAAAACACCAATAGGTCTTGATGAGGATGTCCCTTCAATTTGAGTGACGGAGATTATGATATCTTGGATTGTGAAAGTTAAGTTTCACATTGGGCGGGTAGATTATTCAAGGTGTATATTTTTCAAGCTCTACGTTGGCTATGCACTAGATGAAAGCGGGCTATATAAGTGACTTTTTGGATCTCTAATTATAACTAATACTAGTCTTTCAGAGTATAACGCATATGTGGCTAGGATTTTTCCTGGTTCGTGACAAATGGTATTAGAGCCAATGCCATATGGTGCTGGTATTGCAGCGCAATATAAGCCCTGAAGAAAACATTAGGAATTTGAGTGGAAAAGGCTATGCTATCTCGGATTGTGAAAGTTAAGTCACACATTCGGTGGGTGGATTATGAAGGCGTATATATGCAAAGTTTAACATTGATTGTCTACAGGGTGAGGCTGTGTATAAGTAATTTTAGGAGGTTTTAGTTGTAACTTTGAATAGTCATTTTTAGATATGACACAGATGTGGCTAATCCTTATTTGGGTCGTGATAGAAACTCATTGTTAGGATAGGGGTATCCATAAATCTATTTGATGTTCATCTAAGAGGTGGTAGATGAGGTGGCATACCACCTAGGTAAGGTTAGCTGTTTTCCTGGCTCTGAAGTAGGGCTGCTTGGCATCACCACCTTGTTCCTTAAGGTTGATTTTAAAACTATATTAATTCCATATATTCTGATCTAAAATACTGAAGTTTGCTCCTTTAGATATCTTTAAACCAACACTACACCAATATTTTAAAGGTGCTATATTTGTTGAACTAGGAGCTCTCTTCTTAGGACACCATGGCTAGTAGCTAGCAATGTACCTCTTCATAGCATCTTTCTTACTCAATATTGGCATTGGAAACCAAACAACGAATCAATAACTTGTACATATATCTTTCTAAATAATTTGTTGGGGACCAAAATGGAAAATCTTAGTTGCATAAAAGTTTTCTCACGTCTCTCCCATTCCCCCCCCCCCCCCTCCCCCCCCCTTTTTCTAGTATGATGGTTAGACGTAATTTTGTCAGTTATTTTGACGAACTATTTTGTCAGTTATTATTGATGGTTAGCCTTTGTTCAACCTTTTAATATTTTTGACGAACTATCACCTTCCTAGTGTCTTGTACTGAAATGCAAGATAAGAATTTAAGCCTTAAGTTTGGTACCTGTCCAATGTCTTGCTTCTTTCGAAGATGGAACAGTGTTGTTTTTATTTTTGCTTTTTTGAGATTGATACGTAGAACATTTAGAACCTTTTCTTTTTTCTTTTGGTTGTTATTTTAACTCATGTATGCCAGGAAACTTTTTGGGTGCTTAATTTATTTATGATTCCCTTCTCAGGTGGAATTGCACCCTTTCTGGAGGCAAAATGAACTTGTGAAGTTCTGTCAACTGAAAGGTATCCATGTATCTGCTCATACACCTTTAGGAGTACCTACTTCAACTCCTGGACCATCTGACAGTGGATCAGGTGGGGAAGATGAACCTGGAACTCCTCGCATATCATTTAGGAGATCAAGATCTGTGCATGGCCCTATGCTCAAATTGTCAGTTGTTGCACAAATAGCTGATAGACATAAAAAGACACCAGAACAGGTACTTTTGACTCAGTATCTATTTTTCTGCTTCCTACTCCTCATATCACTCCTGTCAACTCTAATTGTTTTAGAGCATTATGGTTATATATCGTAGTTTTGTTGCTTTCTGCCTATATGGAATAGACAATTCGACTTTCCTTGCCTCCACTGGAGAATACAATGGCTTTATCAAGTCCTTTAATTTTTAAAGGCTTGTTTTAATGATGACTACCACTTCTTTACAGCTTACAAAATGTTGCCAATTATCCTGCTCTTGGTTATATAATTGTATGAAATGCAAATAAACTAGCATGTTTCACTATCATGCACACATAAATTGTAAAGTACACAAACATGAAATGATCCTTTTTCTTGAGTGGCAAGAAACAAAAATGCAATATTCACAAAACAGGTCTTAAGTGGAAATTGTAATGTAAAGTACTATATATAACACCATAAACATAAGATACTAAAAAAATTGGCTACCATATGAGTCACATTGTACTCAATACCTAGTATTGTGTTCAGATTACTGCATAGGGTTGAGCAGGAACGCAACATTATCCAAGCAATCATAACACCAATGAAAATGATATCAAAGTGTTGATCATGTATGTTAGCACCATCTATCCTAAATTTAAGCTGTTAAGAAGTAGTCCAACTATGTATATCAGACTTATAAATACTAGTTGGCGTTACCTATAATTTTACGTGGTCTGATCACAATCTATGCAACCTTTTCTGAAAAAGATCGGGAAACTTAGCTTCCCACTCTAGAGAAACAAGAAACTTATCACTTCTTGACCAAAAGGGAGAGTCCTTGTTCTTAGGCCATGTAAAAGTCCCCCCTACAAGGGGAAGATCCATGAGGCCTAGCTTAGAAATAAAATCAGCAAATTCCATCATAGCGGGGCTAATACGAGCTTCTCTTTCACTAGGAAAGCGGGTGACGTTGAAATCTCCCCCAACGCACCACGGCAAGTTCCACCAACTCCTCCCATAAGTACCTTCTATCACGATCGGAATTAGGCCAAAAACCCTGCAAAAGCCTAAGAGAAACCATCTTCGATATTTCTAAAAGAGCAAGCTACACTATACTCCCCATCACACTCTTTAATCTTCTCCACCACCCTCCTATCCCACATAACCAATATACCACCGGAAGCCCCTTTAGAAGCTGAGTAGCACCAATCTGTATGCTAACACCCACATAAGCTTCACACAACGCTGCTGGAAATGAGCTCCAATTTAGATTTCTGCAAACAAACTGCCTTCCACTATCTAAGTAGATTTCTGACTCTCAAATGCTTGTCACCCTCATTCAAACCTCTTATATTCCAAGACATCAAACTTGGGCTTCGTAACAAACCACTAGCAATCCTCCCCCTTAACTCTACTGGGGGTAGCATTGCCGCTGTTCGCATCATAGTTTATGGAGCAAACTAACCTTCTTAATCCTTTGTTGCCTTTTTTCCCAAAACTGAAGCATGAGGCTGATGCCTGCTCTGAATGGCTAGCTTCAATGGCCGCAAATAAGGCCATTAGCTCCTCTTCAAACCCTCACACAAAAGCCCCACAATATGACAGATTTTCTTCATTGTTTGCAGCACCCAAACTGAAGGCAAAGACCCTACTACTCTCTTATTAGAAATTGCTGGAAAAAATCTGAACAGAGTAGGCTCCTCCTCGGAGAACAAATCCACATCCAGAAAAGGCCGAGATACAAGAGCATCACTTCTCCTCCCACCCCCCACTTCACCCCCAACCAACTCAAGAAAAGCAGAGCCCTTATCCTTCACTACACATGCAAAGCCCCCCTGCAACGTCCCTTTGGAAAGAGAAGAATGGCAAAACGAAATGGCATTGTCCCCTAATAAATTCAAGCTTGTGTGCTTACCCATACGAGGCAAACTCACAGGCCTGCAAACTAAGTCACTAGACTTCACAACAGTGAGTCCAGGAGGAATGGGTACCAGCTCAGCCACATCAAATATGAGGGTAAAGGAGGGTGGGCGATGTTACTTGACCGAAGCACCGATGGATCCTCCATGGTTGGAGGGATACTGGCTAGTTTAGACATAATGACATCCCCCAGAGAAGGCTGCGCAGCACTCATAACAACCTTGCCAACTGCCGGCGAGCTAACAACTTGCAAAGTCGTGTCGCCGGCAAGACCACAATCCACTGAAAGTGGCAAGCTAACAGCTTGCAAAGACCTGTTGCCGGCATTTTGCTTGACTCGCGCACTGGTGACGATACCGGCGAGAGCTAGCAATTGATCCACTAGCAAGCCACTAGATTGGGTGGAGCTGAAATGACCCGTTTCCAAGCTAATGTGACCCATATCCACAATTGGGTCAAAAAACGTAAGAGGGGCCTCCCCAACATGTGCTCTCCTGACTCACTTATTTGTAGGATTCACATGAAACACGTTTCAATGAAAGGGGGCCTATATTATTTTTAACCAAAGGATGGGCTTTGTGATTAGAAGAAGGGCCTTTAGAAGGAATTAAAGGCGCAGATTGGGCCTTCACCTTGGCCTACTTCGCAACCTTCAGCCCAATAGTCCCTTAAAAACTCTCTTATGGAGGAGTTGCGTGTTCTTGATGGGTTGGAGGAAGTGAGAGCTTTTGTTTATGGAGAGAATTTGAGGAAAACCTTGGTTATCAGTGAGTTGGAAAAATCTACCTTAATGGAGGAGATTAGATGCAGGCAAAAGTTAAGGGCTCTTTGGCTAAAAGAGGGTGACAAATACACAAAGTTTTTTTCATCGAGTGGCCAATTCAAATAGGAGAAACAACTCCATTGAAGCGTTGTCAGTAGATGGCTTAGTCTCTTTTGATCAATTTGCTATCAGGGAACATAGTGTGCAATATTATGATCGGTTATTGTCAGAATAGTTTAGTTTGCAGCCTAAGTTGGATGGCCTAGTTTTTGACTCCGTAGATGCGGAGGAAGCCTCGGGATTAGAGAAGCCGTTTGAGGAGGATGAAGTTCTTGAGGTGGTGAAAAATATGAATAGTGATAAGGCGCCAGGGTCTGGTGGTTTTTCTATGGCTATTTTCTAAGCTTCTAGGATGTGATCAAGGAAGACATTATGAGGGTGTTCCATGATTTTCATGCTAGCAGTTAGTTTGAAAAAAGTCTTAAAAATGTCACCTTCATTGCTCTCATTCTGAAGAAATCCGGGGCTATTGATCTTAAGGACTTTCAGCCTATTAGTCTCATTAGTAGAGTTTATAAGATTATCGCCAAAGTTCTTGCTAATAGGTTGAAAAGAGTTGTGGAGAAGATTATTTCGAAATTCCATAACGCTTTTGTTCAAGGTAGGCAAATCCTTGATTCCGTTCTCTTTGCAAACATATTTGGATAGTAGAGTCTGATTTGGTGAGCCAGTGTTGCTGCAAACTAGATATCTAGAATGCGTATGATTATGTCAATTGGGAGTTCTTTCTTTACTTGTTGTGGATGTGTGGTTTTGAGGAGAAATGGTGCTCTTGGATAGCACATTGTATTTCTTTGGTGCGTTTTCTATTTTGGTGAATGACAGTCCATCTAGTTCTATAATGACTCTATGGATTGAGAAAGGGTGATCCTTTGTCGCCTTGTCTCTTTGTCATTGTAATGGAGGCATTAAGTAGAATGCTTTTTACTACTATTACTGAGGGTCTTCTCTCAGGATTTTCTGTGGGGTCTACACACTCTAGTGTGGTTGACATCTCACATCTGTTGTTTGCGGATGACACTTTGAAAAAAATGGTTTTTTGTGTGGCTAAGCCTGAACATCTTTGCTTTTTGCGTGCTTTATTTTTATGCTTCAAAGCTGTCTCCGGTTTGAAGATTAATCTGGCTAAGTCGGAGTTGGTTCTTGTGGGTAATGTGTAGAATGTGAGTGGGTTGGGGGGCATTCTAGGCTGTGAGGTTTCTTCTTTACTTTTGAAGTATTTTAGTCTTTTGTTGGGAGCCTTCTATAAGGCCAAGTATACTTGGGATGGTGTTATTGAAAAGATAAAGCGTCGGTTGGCTAGTTGGAAACAGATGTACTTGTCTAAGGGTGGTAGGGCTACCCTTATTAAGAGCACACTTTCTGATTTGCCCGTATTTCTTGTCCCTATTTCCTCTCCTTGTGGGTGTTGCAAACCGCATGGAGAAGCTTCATCGAGATTTCTTATGGGGTTAGATAGGAGAAGAGTTCAAATTTCACTTGGTAAGTTGGGCCATGGTTTGTTCTTTGATTTCTGAGGAAGGGTTGGGGGTTCAGAACTTGTTGATGTTTAATGGTGCTCTTTTAGGGAAATGGTTATGGCGCTATGTGCATGAGAGAGGCGTGATGAAGAGTTGTGGTAGACTTTAAATTTGGTAGTTCTTGGAGTGGGTGGTGTTCTAATTAGCCACTTGGTTTGTATGGGATGGGGTTATAGAAGAATATCAGAAGGGGTTAGGGATGTTTTCAAGTCACACAAGATTTGAAGTAAAAAATGGCGCCAAAGTTAGTTTCTGGCATGATTTGTGGTGTAGGGACAAGGCCCTTTAGGAAGCTTTTCTAGATTTATATGGTATTGCTTGCGCTAAAGATGCTTATGTGGCAGCTCATTTGGAACATTCTAGTGGTTCCAATCAGTGGAACTTAAGTTTTGATAGAGTGGCTCATGATTGTGAGGTTAATGTCTGTCTTGTTTTTCAATTTGTTGATTAGTGGTTCCAATTAGTTAGAGTAAGACTGGAAGGTGAAGATAAGCTTTTGTGGACCCCCTTAAAAAACGGGTTGTTCATTGTTAGCTCCTTCTACAACATCGTTGTTTGTAATGATGGCATCCGTTCTCATTGGAAGAGTATTTCACTGACCAAGGTTCCTTTGAGAGTGGCTTTTTTTGCTTGGTTGGCGGCTCTAGGAAATATTATTACCATTAATAATCTTAGGAAGAGGTATGTCGTTGTGATTGATAGGTGTTGTATGTGCAAGAGGACGTTGGCGGAAGACGTCTTTTCGAGGACCGCGAGAGGACGCTGGCGGAGCTTAAGTTCTTATTTTTTAATACTCTTAATATTTGGACAGCTGCGTTTTTAGCTCCTTTTGTGCTTAGCTTTTATGATTTCATTGTTCTTTTTTCTCCTTTTAGTTAAGTATTTTTCTTATATACTTATTGTGTATTCGGAGTGCCTTTCGCTTCTAATGATGTTTCAATTACTTAAAAAAAAAAAAGACTAGTTTTAACATTCTCTCGTAGGTGCAGAATTGCATAATAAATATAAATGAATATGGACATTGCACATGTAGAACCGATACAAAAACTGAAACAAACGGGGATTCACAAAAGTCAAACTCAATACCTATAAGTCAAACCAAGGATCTGATAATATGTAGGAACCATTTAACCCAAAAGTTTTAGCTTACAAAAACTGGGTGACGTGGGTCAATACTCTTAACAGTGTACATATGATTTCTATCAAACTCTAGAGTTGCCCCTTAAGATGAGAGAGGATCATGGAGAAGTATTCATCTTGGTCTTTTTATGTTTCTAATACATTTGTCTTTTTTTGGTTATACAATTTTCCCCCTTTCTTTCTTTTCGTTTTCTAATTAAAGCAATTTCAATTTCCTGAGTTTGCAAATGCAGATCTAAAAAGAATATGAGGTGCATCTTCAATCATGAATCTTGAATTGACTTTAGCTAGAAACTTGAGATGCTGTAATAGGCATACTATTAGAATGTTTAAGGATATCTATAAGAGATCAAGGACAACATACCGAACCATATATATATTTTTAGATGCTTCTATAGACGTGGGTGAATTAATTTGTGGTGAGTTAATGGTAAACATTCATTCGCACTTCTTTTCCAAGCCCTTTCAGAAAAATTAAAAAAAATAAAAAGGAAAAAAAAATAAAAAGGAAAATAAACTCTTCGGTTCATCTTATTGGTCAATGAGTGACTATCCTTTTGGGAGTTACATCTTTGTGATTCATTTTATACTAGTTGTTTGGTTCTGAAAATGCAGTATGGCATCCAAATTTACAAGAATATGATGTCTAAGAATCTAAATGCACAAGAAAGCATATCCATGTTTGGTTTTACTAGGTATCTAACAAGATTCCTGAGAATGTGAGATTCTTCTATTTGGTTTATTCTTATAAATCCTTTAAAAAAAATGTTTATTTTTTCAAAAATACTCGATCTATATCGTGTTTTTTAATATATTTTCATATGAATAATGTTAATATAATATAAAAAATAAGTGAATTACATGTAATTATACTTCAGGTAAATCTATTTATTTCTATAATAAATTTATTTATCATATATCATAATATTCGATCTGTTGTCTTTATATAAAATAATTTATTTAATTTATAAATACAGGCATACAATTTACTATATTTATTATCATATAGTATTTTGTTATATAATTCCAATGAAATTGTGTATATTACATTAAATATGTTGGCAATTGGTCATAAGTGCTAGGCAACTTTCGTAGTGTATGGGATGTGGATGCCGGAAAAATTTTGTTTGCAACCACATTTCCACAACATTGAGGCTTTTTGGCAATTCGTATTCTCATTGGCATGCAGATTACATAAGCAAATTGCGAACAAACAAGAGCATCCCTGCAAAGCCTCTCACCGTATTGAGATAAGGCCATGTTGGATGGCTTTTAAGAGTACTTGGTAATATGGGTTGCAAAAGTTTGGTGTGTGGCTTAGCATTTGAGTTGCATTTGAAAATGAAAGACCAATGTTTTACTAACGGCTACAGCTATTTTGCCACAGAACAATTAAGAGATGGTTGGCTATCTCACATTTTTTTTACAAATGCAGCTCCAAACAACTATGATTAGAGTCCTATTACGTGGTGTTTGGTTCGCAGAATAATTTAGGATTTCCAAGAAATTATGGGCATTCCCACTGTTTGGTACTTAAAACCCTCAGATTTGTGGGAATGTGGATTCTTATGAAAATATCCTGGCAGTGGGAATGTGGATTTTTTATGAAAATATCCTGGCATCTAAACTCCTATTGCATAGGACAGCACCATTTTCAGTTTAGTGAGAATTATATCCTCATTCAATACCCCTTTTGACTAACGAAATACGCGACCATTGTTGCATACTCCCTCATCTCGTGCTAACCTAATCATTTAAATGACAATAATGCTTGGTAGCATTGGTTCTATAAAGAATAGCTATCTATTTTTATCTAGGACATGCTTAAGGTGTAAAGCTATGTATTATTATTTTTTATTTGAGTTTATATCATTCAATTTTTTTTATTGGGCCCCATTCTATTTTTGTCTTTTGTGTTTTATTATTAGTATTTATTTGCAAAATCATAATATATGAGGTGTTTTAAGTTTATCTTGTTCAAGGGTACTTTTGGAACAATGAATAATTGCTGTAGGATTTCTAAAATAAACCAACGGTGAGAGTTTCACAACCACAAGAATCTTGTCAGATTCCTAGTGAAACCAAACATGAAGATAGTTAAATTGTTCGATATTTTGATTTCCAATCACCACATCCTTGACAATCTCAATGACGGAGGATATTGGATGTCCTGAACAAAATGCTGTGCTAATGAGAATGTCCAATGTAAACAACTAGCCATGTAATCCCCCATCCTATTAGCATTTTCTTCTAAGTCATATTTTATTTTTGACCATACTATCTTTAAACATAACTAGTTTCTGTCCCTTGAACTTCAACCACCTAATTGTTGGGCTTCTCTATTCTCTATCCTCTATCCCTTCTTTTCCATCTCCTAATGCAAAGATCTAGTACCACTAGTCAATAATACAAAGTGATACCAGATGGATCACTTTACAATCTTTACAACAATCTCTATTTGGGTAAGAAAAAAGTTCTATGTGAAAATATTTGACCACTCTTATAGGTTATTAAGTACGAATCCTTCTTCTTAAACCAACTGTTTGGGAAAGGTGAGAACTGAAGCAAGTTAGATAATTTCATAGAGCTTGTTTAGTTGGCTAGTGGCGTTACGATCTTATAAAAATAAAAAAAGATCAGCTATTTGGATTTTTATCTTAGAAATGTTAAGGATGAATATCAAATCAAAGAAAGAAATAAATAAATTTCCTTCAAATAATTTTGAAATAATATATATTTTTAGAAAGTTCCCAAACATTCCACCACCCTTGAAATCAACCTTGCCCTCTAGGTTGACTTATATAATATATGTAGCAATACCTTGATATTCTTTACTTGTAAGTTGCTTGAATAAACTGCTGCAATTAAATATAGTATTTTTAGTCGTTATTTTTTGATAAGTAATACATATCATTAATGAGCGCAGAGGGGCGCAACCCTAGTACATGACGTATACAAGAGGTAACCCTCTTTAAGTATTAAAAGAACCATAAAAATCCACAAAATGAGAAAAAGTTAGAAGAATGGGAAAAAAAAGTTTAAAAAAAAAAGTTAGAAGAATGGGAAATATTATACGCCCCTATTCATATATAAAGCGAACTAACCGAGATGTTCTTGAGCTCTTCCATCAGCCTATCACAGTCTTCAAAACACCTTGAATTCTACTACTAGTGAGAGTTTTGATTTATTTATCAATTCAATCCTAAATATAAGTTTATTGTCATTGTTAGCTGTCTGTTTAGGGAAGATACACAATCATTTACTAAGGAGATATACCATTATTTGGGATGGTAAATATTTTAATAATCATATGATTTGATTAATTCCATTTTGTTAAATCACCACTTATTCCAAAAGCTTAAGTTGGGTGAAGTTAATAACTTAATTTAGCTATTTTTATTTTTTTTAAGTTCATGTGAAATTATCACTTATCCCAAAAGCTTAAGCAAATTGAAATAGGTATTTAATCACTTAATTTAATATCTAATTCATTTAAATAAGTTGATTTAGATGCATCAGGATCCTCTGGAATTCTAAGAGTATTCTATTACCTAGAATTCCTTAAATCCCAATTAATTTATGGTTGAGGTTTTGCCACATCAGCATTTACCATTTTTATCAACTTAAGTATTTACCACTTTAGAGATTTTGCATAAGGCTTATCTTTGTGTTTAGATTGCTCCTGGCCACTTTTCTTAATGGTCCATATGTTGGAATTACTTCTTCCTATATAGTGATAATTAAAATGTGTACTTTGTGCACCAATTATGTAACTTTTGACTTTTTGTCTGTAATGATTTTGATTTTGATTGGAGCCTCTGTAGACATGAATTTCTGAACTTTTTTGCTATTTTGATTTTTCAACTTATTTTTATTTCTGCATGGCTTTCTTTTGTATCTACTCGTAATTTTTAAATATTGCAAGGGGGCTCTTTTTAAAATCAAAGGGTTGGAGGGGAGCGGAAAAATTTAGAATGTTCCCTTAATTTTGATGTTGGGAGTATTGGGTCCAACCGGGTTAAAAATAGGTCGTGTTTGCGGGTTTAGGGATTTTTTGTTGTTGTGGGGGCTTGGTTTTTTCTTTTTGTCTTTTTTCATGCTTTTCTGTTTAGGTTTCCTTTTGTGTACTTAAGGGAGCTTCACGCTTTTTTATAAAATTTCTGTTTACTTATCAAAAAAAAAAGAAAATCAATTAAATGTCCAATTTTTTCAATTTTGAATGCAATGCAATTGCTAGATTTCAAATCTATGGGCAAGTGACATTTGGGAACAAGCATCAGGGGTTGGATGGTTCTGGCACTGTAATTGGTGAAACCACCACCTCTTTGGCTGCCAAAAACAGCCCACCAAGCAATCAGGGTCTGGGTGGTAATTAGGAACAAACTATTTATTAATCAATTAAATGCACACATGTTCCTAATTCTCTATCGAAGACCAAAATTCAAGATAATGCTCATGACGGTGTGCTTTTTTCTGTTGTAGATTATTTTGCGGTGGGGGCTGCAAAGGGGAACCAGTGTCCTACCTTGTAGCCTGAAGGCTGACAGGATAAGGCAAAACATAGACATTTTCAGTTGGTCTCTCTCAGATGATGAGTGGAACCGCTTGAACCAGATTGAACCACAGGTGTGTTTATTTGGACATGGTCCTCTGAATAATCTTTCGGACAATGTCTTTAGGTTTGGGAGTGGTCCACTACAAGCTGTGCGTGAGATGGAAGATGACATGGACTCCAATGCCTGATATTCATATTATTTCCTTCAGATATTGTGCCATTGGTGTTCAAATGTGTGATCAAGTTATGATATGTCATGTGCCTATTGTTTGTAAGATTTTGATTTTGTTGGTGCAAGAATAGAAAGTCAAACTAGACTCTGTCAATTGAAGAAGTGGGGAATATTTGTGTTTGGAAACAAAGACGATATCTTTAGATCTTCCGGAGAGAGGATGATGTCTTTTGATGTGAAATAAAAAAAAAAAAAAAATAGAAAAAAGAAAAAAGAAGGTTGGGGGGCTACTATTTTCAGCATGGATTGATTATATTATTGAATGGTTGGATTTAGTGAACTAACATCAATCAGTATGAATGAAGTTGCCAGAATTGGCTTTGTCATACATTATGACTTGAGCATTTTTGGCCGATCTTCAATGTGCTCTTTGTATCTGAATATAGCTGGAATTGTATTTCAATATAGCATCAAGCCTTGAGCTTCTTCTGTTTTAATATGAATATCTGGTTTGCACATTTAATTATTTTATGAAATCTTGTGTACTCTGTCTTTCTAACTATGTTAATTTATTTTCTCCTTGAGCAGTCTTCTCAAAATTAGTCTCTCTTTTATTATTTGTTTCTATTATTTCCTCCAATTCCAGGGGTGAGTATTCTTTTTGGAAGTTCACCAAAATTTACTCATAGAGAGAAAGGTTGGGTATCAAGGATGGTACCCAGAGCCATGGAAAAGGTCACTACTGCAGTATAAAACTGCAGACCAAATTCTGCCAAGAATTCTCATGGTTGAGAATTAGCCTTTTTAATCAATTTCTGTCCATCCAGTTTTCCTCTTTCTTTCTTTTGCATTTTCTGGATTAAGACTGACTGACTGACGTATGAGGTAAGTTTTCTATGTTTGATGATGATGGGGTTGACAAGAAAACAAAGTCAGGCGAGCACTGAAATAGGATATGACCCACTAAGCACAGCACAACCTGAAAAGACTTGCATGATATACCATGCCTGTGATTGAAATGGTGACAACAATTCTAAAACTCTTTGCTATTGTGGTAAGTGGAACCTCACATTTCTTGTTTTGGACCTGTCTAATGCCATTATGCCAAAGAGTCGGTGCCATCAATTTATTTTCCTGCTGAAAATTATGAAGGTGGATCCCATGTCAGGATTATTATTATTATTATTATTATTATTATTATTTCTTTCCAGATTGTACTCAAAAAGGAAATGAGTGAGGAGCCAATGAAGCAGAAACCCAGTGGCGGTGTTGAGGACAAGACTGCACCCAACCCACCACAATACATGCGCAGAGTTTTTGGCTGATTCTCTGAATTCTGATTTGGACAGACAGGAATATGTACACAAATTATTCCCTCACTTCGACTGTCGGTAAGGAGGGAGTAAGAGAGAGAGAGAGAGAGAGCAATTCCACAATATAAACACCACATATCTAACTATCCAATAATTCTCTTTATAGCACTAATAGTAGCTTTTCTTATANTTAGCTTAGGGAACAATAAAGGAAACTGCTGCAGAGATTTTTTAAACAGTTTTTCTTACATTAGGGAAGGAAACGAGTTTTAAAGGAAGCTATTGCTAGCGCGCTTTCTAATATATTAAAGGGATGGCAAACACTGCCTGTGCGCCTTATTCATTTTAGCTTTTGTTTTCCCCTTAATTTTGAATTAGACCCAGTTGTTTAAGCGTAAACTGTTTCCTACAAAAGGTTTTTTTTTTAAAAAAAAAAATTCTTTTTGAGTATTTGGTGGTACATAAAATATTGATCAACTTGGAAATGCTTTCAGTTGACAATGAAAAATAACCTCTATGAGGCATAAAATAGTTTATGCTTATCATTTGCGTGAATTGTTATTTACTATTCTCCCACACCCTCAGGCAGATAATTGTGCGAGGACACTTTATGGGGCCTACTTTCCTGAGTAGGTCTCAGGCTACTAAATCACTTGTTTAAGCATGTAGGCCGCACAAAGGCCGTCGCAATTACCTGCTCAAAAGGCAAACAATATAGGCAAGCAATTACACTAAATCTCAATCTCACCTTTGAAGACATTTTATTTTCACAGACTTTTTCTTTTGCAGGATTCTCTTCATCGTCTCTTTAAATTTTCTCAACTCCTAAATTATATAAAATATATAGTTACCACCTCCGTCATGCAACCCACCATCGAAAAGGTTGCTTGTCATATCCAAATAAGCAGATGAACCAACTTTCAAATGCCCCATGCTACTAAAGCACCTAAGAGCCCCTGTGATCCTAACAACAATCTCCTCACTTTTGTCATTGTTTTAAACATTATTTCTCGCATCAACCATTATTTCTTGCATTGTCGGCAATAATCGATAGATTTATGCTGGCCAAGTTCTTTAATTAAAGGATTCTCGGAAGTAGGTCATCCTTTTGATTTTCACATCGGGGAAAAAGTTATTATTAGTCAATATATGTATATGGTAAGAACCCTAGTTCTTATACCTTAAAATCAAACGAAATTATAAAGATATGACCACTTCGAAGGGGTCTAACCTCCACATATTGCTTATAGCAATTGATTGAAAATGTTATTAGATGATTTTGGCCTGTGAAGGCACTTACATTGCTTTTATAGAGTAGAAATAACCCTAA
This sequence comes from Betula pendula, assembly GCA_900184695.1. Classification (NCBI taxonomy): domain Eukaryota; kingdom Viridiplantae; phylum Streptophyta; class Magnoliopsida; order Fagales; family Betulaceae; genus Betula; species Betula pendula. The sequence goes on along the minus strand of FXXK01001633.1, from coordinate 100,346 downwards.
TCCTATAGTAGTATTGGAATTAGTAATCCCAAACCTAGTAAAAAGATAAATCCTAACCTAGTAAGGAAATGACTAATTATATTAATAATAATAATATAATTATAAGGTTCATAACAGTATATTTCAATTAAATATAATTTTTAGTTGATTTTTAAACTGTTTTATATTAATATGTTATTTAATAAAAGTTTATATTTTATAGTTAATATGGCCAAATAAAAAAGAAGAAGAAATTTTGGACCTTTTTCCGGATGAGCTAAAATGCAAGAAAACCTTTTTAGTTGAACTCATTTTTTTGCAAAGAACATTTTACACCGAAACAAATAGAGATTAGATACATAATTAGAGTTACTTTTCCACTTTCAGGTTATGGATAATTTAATTATTTTAATTTATATTGCAATATTATACTTTAATAAATATATCCTCAAACGTAAAGGTATAAAGGGGAAAATATTCAATTGGTTACACCAAACATCTCGTACCGATGCAGTGATGTGCATGTGTTAATAAGCTAAATATTATAAATTATATATATATATATATATATATATTCAAGAACAGATTGGCATGTAAAATAGATATTATATACCCACCCACACTAAAGGTATATAGTATATATATATATATATAGTATTATATATATATTATATACTTCATTTCCCACGCTATCAAGCGTACAACGTGATTGCTTATAAAAAAAAAAAAAGTGTACAACGTGATAATAAAATATTCTTAGATTTTGATTGGATTATACATATTCTAAATATAATGATGATTTTTACAATCACGTAAAAATATATACTTAAGAATGTAAGAGTGAAAATGTGTGTAGCGCACGGTTACTTTTAGTTATATATAAATAATAATAATAATATAATTAAAATATATTATAAAAGGATATAATTATATGCAAAGATTACTTTTAAATTTTGTTCAGTATAAAAAAGATGCCAAGATCATTCGATCCAGAAATAAAACTTTCTATTACAATAAGAATGAATCTAAAACAAATGAAAAAAAAAGGTGGGGCGATGTGTTTGAATGCTTTTTCTTCACTTAAGAAAATAATGCAACAATAACATTTGAGATTTCCTTTCTGTCAAAACAAAAAAATAAAAAAATAAATAAAAATTGAGATTTCCTGATTATCTAACTAGATAGGGTCAATCCGGTGGTTAAACAATCAACAAGAATCGTTTGAAACAAAACAGAAAGATGTGCCCGAGTAGACCCGGCATCTCCAAAAGGATGATTGAATTCAACATCAATTTTTGTAGAGCAGACTGGACAATCTGGCCGGCCAAGACTTTCTTTGTTTTTGCTCAGCTAGCGCAGTATTCCACACTATTGACCATTTCATTGGTTTTTGCTTTGGCTGCTATCTAGTTTGTCAATGGACGCCAACTTCATTCTTACTTGGATTCCTCCTCGTGCCCTTCTTCTTCTCCATTAAATTTAAGTAGACGCTACTTAATTACTTTCGACATGTGAACTCAAGAATATTCCACACATACTTACACACAAAGAGTAACGATATATCGAGCAAAGATCGAAAGTCCACGAACAAAAGTCAAAAGAATTCTGATATTTCTCATGTGCTGAATTCAGCTGATAAATATCAGTTTGAATTATTATTATTATTATTATTATTATTATTATTATTTTTTCTTATTTACGATTAAGAACTAAAGTATTAACACCGACCATCATGAGATAGATGACCAAGCCATCGTTGTCATAGATTATTGTAAGATGAAGAAGAGGACACCCACTAAGCAAATCCAGAAACAGAAGACAGATTGAGACCGTCCATGTAATTGAAACCACGATCAATAATTAGGTGCTAGTATGACAACCTGCATGGAGCAAGAAGAAGCATAAAAGGAGACAGTGCAATGCAGTCATGATTGGTAAGCTGGCTAAAAATCTACGCGCAGGCGACACTGATGAGGCTAAGGATGGATCCACTTCAACCACAATTGATACCCGACCAACTGTTCATTCTGATGGTACAGTTACCACGCACGTCAAACGTTCGATGCCAGAGACCTGCAAAAAGAGGAGGGTCAAAGTGACACGCAGGTGGTGACGGCAAAACCACATCTAATGCTTAAGTTATTTAAAATGAATTTGATAAGATTGATGTATGAGCAAAGTATAAGCATGAAAATGTGTAAGCCTAGAGAACCCGCGACATGGTTAGTAAGTGGGTTTGCTAAGGCAAGTATCGGCGAGTACGAGAGTCCATATTGAATGCGATGTATCTTCCTAATGTAATTTCATTTTGAGTGTTGGGTTTGTCGAACTTTCTTTCTTACTGAAGGGGTTTGGAATGGCAAGGCATTTAATCGTATCTTGCTTTCCTTCGGGAATATCATCAACGACTCATTTTCTTTTGTGTGAATTTGGCAAGTCAATAATAAGGTGGATTATGTTCCTTATATGATTTATTGCTTTTTGGAGAGTGTGCAAGGCGAATGGTTCCAGTGTGTACGCCGCTTGGTGAGTCTAGGTCTCAGCCAAGAACGAGTCTGCTTTTGGGTTGACGAGTCCTCGACTTGGCCCTCTAGGCCTTTTTACATTCTAAATACTCTAGTTGCCCCTTAATTCCCTAGGGTGACTTGGCGTCAAATGTTCGGTTTTACTGTTGAACATTCACCGATGATCGTTTGTGCCCAAGTCGAACATTCAACACCAATCATTCGTGCCCAGCTTGAATGTTCAACGCCCAACATTCGTGCCCAAATCGAACATTTGATATTAATAGGATTTTCTTTGAAAGTCCAAGATAAAATACTTAAACCAACTGATAATTAATCTTAGCATCCTCAAGCCTTAAGTAAAGCATATTTAACCTTAAATTATGCTCCGGATATTGTAGACTCACTTTCCATAGAATAGGCATAGATTGATTTCAAGTATACTACAATGAGAAAGTAATCTAGGCTAGCTGGACACACAGCAAATGTTGTGGCTGCTTTTGAGTTCGCATGACATGAGCAGAAGAAAAAGAAGATTGAGGACTGGTTATTGTGTTTTCTTCTACTCCAAATTGATTTCTTGGCAACATATAGTGTCATGATCAAGCACAGAAGTAGAATATCGTGCTCTTGCAGAAACGGCCCCTGCGCTTGTTTGGATTCAATCACTCCATTAGTCTTAGCAAGTTGAGTTTGATCATTTACTGGACTGAGCCCAGCTCAGATCGATTATAATCTTAGAAAAATATGCTCCTAAACGACTAATGATACACGAGTTGGTCACTGATAGAAAGATAGTCGAATCAACAGGAGCCTTAATACATCGCCATTGGAATTTGTATGACTAGGATGCTACCAGGCTTATTGTTTGAGTCAGATATCGATCCAATATATCTTAAGGCCACCCATGATTCTTTTCCTGGGATGAATAATGCAGGAAGTATGTTTTTTTGCTTGGTTTTTTGTTTTTTTGCTGCCCCAATGTAAAGACAATAAATGAAGAAGACAACAGTTATGTTTTTCTTTGTTATTTACAAGAGGATCGATCACTTTTTAGAATACAAAAACACCAACTTAAAGGTGGTGGGAAACGAAACCTACTTACAAGAGTGTGTGTACAACCAGAGTTTTGCTTTTGTTACATAAGAAAGCTAGATATTGATGTCGATGTCGTCAAGCCAAGAAACTAGCTGCTGAGTTGAAGGCCTCACTTTAGGGCATTCACTCAAGCAAAGACATGCAATCTCAAGCACCCGCAACATTTTCCTTATCATGCTTGCTTTGTTCATTATACGAATGGATCAAACATCACTTTCACGCTCTCCTTCTTCATCTGACTCACCCAAGAAATTAGATCCCGGCATCCTTTCGGCTTGCACATGTCCATCGGCCTCCTTCCGGTAAGAAGTTCCAAAAGAACAACCCCAAAACTATACACATCTCCCTTGTAAGTCGCAACCGAGGCTTGGCCATATTCAGGAGGGATGTAGCCTAGCGTCCCTACAAGATCAGTTGTCACATGAGTATCATATGGGAGTATAAGCCTTGCAAGACCAAAATCGGCTAAGTGGGCTTGAAAATTTTCATCTAGAAGGATGTTACTCGACTTTATATCTCTGTGAAGGATATGGGGCTCGCATGATTGGTGCAAATAAGCAAGCCCCCTTGCTGCCCCTTGAGCAATTTGGAGCCTCGTATCCCAATCAATGGAGGATAGACCATCAAGCTTTTCATGTAACCAATAATCCAAGCTACTGTTTTCCATGTAAGAGTATATTAAGAGCCTGTCATTTTTGTACATGCAATACCCTTGAAGATGGACAAGATTTGGGTGCTGAGCTCTTGAGAGGGCTTCAACTTCAGCTCGGAATTCTCTTTCCATCTGACCGCAGTCACCGGAGAGACGTTTGATTGCAACCTTCGTGCCATCAGGGAGGGTGGCTCTGTAAACAAGACCAAAACCCCCACACCCAATAATATTGGCTTGGTCAAAATTGTTGGTAGATTTCAAAAGGTCATCAATGGACAGCTCTTTGTTGTTCTCCATGTTTCGGAACAACACCACCAATCTTGACCCAAGTTGTTCCAAATCTTTATCATTTGTGTCACCCTCTTTCTCAGGATCAACCTCTCCTCGGCTATGCGCTCGCAACAAAATTAAGAACATGAGGACAAGAAGAAAAGCTGTCCCAAATACAATCCCAATAACCATTCCAATGATAGGTCCTCTTTTCCTTATTGATTTGATGGGTGATCCAGGAGGAGGAGCTTTGTTCATTGATGGACGACAAGAGGATCCACAAACAGTAAAATTATTACCTTGGAAGCTTGAACTTGGGAATGTCTGAAACTGAACTCCTGAAGGGATTTCCCCATATAGATGATTTTCTGCAACATTAAACTTTGACAAAAAGCTAAGTTTTGTTAATGAAGGTGGTATTATCCCCGTAAGATTGTTATGGGACAAATCCAGATTCTCCAAGCTTGCCATCCCCGATAAATTGCTAGGAATTTCTCCTGATAAATAGTTAAATTTCAAATCCAAACTATGGAGCTTTTTCAGTTTCCCAAACTCTGGCCAGATTGGTCCGCTAAGATTGTTGTGACTTAGGTCCAGTGTTGGTGGGAAGCTCCAAACTTGATTGTACTGCAATCCTGCTGCACTCACATTCCTTTTCAAGAAAAATGGAAGATCCCGGGAAGGTCCCTCCAATGAGATATTCCGGGTGATTATAAGACTCTCTAATGCAGTAAAGTTTTTTGGAATCTCCCCAGTAAATGAGTTGTTTGACAGGTCCAAGTAAAAGAGAGATTGGAAGTCGCCAAACCACCCCGGAATATTTCCGTTCAACCGATTCCAGGACAAATCCAACAACTGCAATTTGGTACAACCGCTCAACCATTTTGGTATTGAACCTTTGAGTCTACAATTTGCAATAATAAGAACTTTAAGGTTTTCAAAATGGAGAGTAGGATCAGCAGGCAATTCCTCATCAGGGAAATTCAGGGTAAGGACCAAAGTAGTCAGGTTCTTGCATTTCTGGAGGATTTGAAGGGCAGAGGAAAGATTATATACACTGGAATTTGAGAGTGAGAGGTAAGAGAGTGTTTGAAAATTCTTGAAGCTTTCTGGGATTTGGCTACTGAAGTTGTTCCGGGCAAGATTTATGGTTTTCAAACTTCGACAATGCGGAAGATTATTAGGGACAGAACCGTTAAAACGATTAGTACCTAAATCAAGAGAGGCCAGACTAGCCATGGATGAACAATTAAGCTCAATATTACCCTCCAAAGAATTGTTCCTCAAATTAAGCAAAGTGAGATTGGGTGAAATGGACAAGGACCGTGGAATATTACCACTGAAATTGTTTGAATGGGCTTCCAAAAACTCTAACTTTCCAGAGTCATGAAAAACATCTGGGATGCTTCCTGAAAACCCATTAGAGGATATATCCAATTGAACAAGGCTAGTAAGTTTACCGATTCCTCTGCTCAGCGGCCCGGAAAGCTCGTTGTCCTGTAGACTCAACCGCGCCAATTTCTGTAGTCCAAATATATCTTCAGATAAACCACCGGTGAGGCGATTCCTGCCGAGACAGAGGTCTTCCAACGAGCTACAGTTCCCAAGTCCTGGTGGAAGACTACCATCGAAGTTGTTTTCAGCCAGATTCAGAACCCGAATTCGCGTTGATTTACCGCAGATGCCAACGGGAATAGGACCTTCCAAATGGTTCTGAGATATGTTCATGGACTGGATTGAAGGTAAATCAATGGCTGCGGGAAATCGGTCTGAAAAGTCATTAGAGCTCAAGTCGAGGACCTCTAAATTTGGCAAACGAAACAGGGAAGCAGGAAGCTCATCCCGGAGGAAATTGTGGGAGAGATTGAGGGTTCTGAGCTGATCCAAGTTGCCTATCGCTTCAGAGAGTTTCCCACTTAGACTTTTCTTGCCAAGCTCCATTTTAACAACTCTGTTGGAAGTGAGAGAATCGTTTAGGCCGCGGGAGAAGGAAGAGTTGCAAGAGATTCCTGGCCAAGTACAGCAATTAGTAGAGATATTGGAGCCCCACCCATCAATAATCGACTCCAAGCCTTTCAAGAAATCATCCAATGCCGTCAGGTCATTTGGATGGCATGTGGGATTCTGAGAATTCAGAAGCTGGGATTGGAAGCAGAGGCCAAGAACAATTAATATGAACCAGAAATCTTGAACACCCATGTTTGGGAAAGCGGAAACAAGAGAGAGAGAGGGGGGGATTGTATCATGAAGAAGCAAGATTTATGGAGTTGGATTGATGGTTTGAGCCATTGTGGCTTAGGAACGGAAGAGAAAAAAGGAAGACTCTTGCTCCTCGTGAATATAATAAAAAGGAAAGGAAGAAAAAGGAAAAACACACTTGTCAGAAAGATAGAGATAGATGAGGAAGACAAATGGTGGCCCTGACTTCAACACGCTTGTGGGCTGATGAAAGAACGAAAGAGAGCTGTTTCTCTTTCTCTTTATCTTTCTCTTTCTTTTTCTATTTCAGTTGTTGTGAGAATTTCAGAGAGAGAGAGAGAGAGAGAGAGAGAGACAAGAGAGCAAAAAGTAGCCGAGAGAGATCAAATAGAAAGGGAGGCGTGGAGGTGAAGATTTAGAGGACTCTGGTTGAGCACAACAAACTACTTGAAAAGTTAAGGGTATGTTTGGCAAAATGCTTAGGTTGGAGTTAGAGTTTTTGAGTTTTGATGTAACATATAGTAGAAAAAATATTGTAAATTTCTTTGTATGGAAGAGTAAAAAAGTTTTGTTTTTAATAAATTTTTTATTTAAATAGTAATAAAAAGTGTTTGATGTAATATAAAAAGTTTGAATTTTTTTTAAAAAAAAATAGTAAAAGATTTGCTAAATTGTTATAGTATTCAGTAAATTTGTTTAATACTATTTATCAATAATCAATAATTTATATTAATAAAAAAAAATCAATATAATTTTTTTTTAAATAAGGAAAGAATATTTTAAATAAAAAATAAAATTAAATAACTAAAATGTTGAGTCGGAGATGTAAATACCTTTAAAAAATAAATAACTAAAATTATAAAAAAAAAAATATTGTTTAACTAAATTTTAATTAAATATTTATTGTGCAACAATTATAGGGAAGAAAAAGGAGACCGGCAAAACCCGGTAGGTTTGGGATGTAACGTGAGCGTTTTAGATTTGGCAACAACTCACTGACAATGGTAAATCGTATGGAGAAAGAGAAAGTCAAAGGGTGGGTGGCGACACGTGCACTGAGTCATCTGTCTTATTCTGGGTGCCTTTATAAAATATACTTGAAAATATTATTTAATTGGTCCATATATTCTATTGATGTATCAAATTACATAATTATAAGAACATTCTAGTGAACTAGCTATTATTTTGTTCAAATTTAATTAGAAAATTCACCTTTTTTTTTTTAGTTTAGCTAGTTACTTCAAAATTACTAAGAGCATTTCTAGTAATACCCTCTATTTTAGCTATCGAAAATATATATTTTTTTAAGTTTAGTTACTAACTTTTCAATATAGACTCCAGCAGACCATCTACTCTATCTTTTATTTTCTTTAAATAATATATTTCAATCATTTTTTTATTATTGTTTTTTCTCTTTCTTTTTTTCGATAAAAGGAGAGGAAGAGAGAAATGAGAGGAAAAAAAGGAATAAAAAAATCCTTGAAGGTGCTACAGTAAACTTTTATAAATAAAAGTTTACTGTAACAAATTTTAGCAAAATTTTCATTTTAAAAGGTCTCCTGGAGCTCTAAAAAGACTTTAACTAGCTAAATATAGCTACTATGAGACTTTTAAAGTCTTTGTTGGAGATGCTGTAAGCATCCAACTCTCTCAATTTTTTTTTTCTATTTTATTTGAATATTCTATTTTATTCTAACAATTCATAGAGTACCTGATAGACTTGATACAACAATTCATTATACAAAAAGAATTTTCACGATTGAACAACCAATCTAAAGCAATTACAAAATAAAATAAATAAATAAATAAAAAAGAGAGATTAACCCCCGGTTTATGGCCTGACCGAAACCATTTCACTTGAGAATATTTCATGAGGGGTAATATGTATTAAATAAGCACATTGCATAGATTAATTGATTAAAATTTAAAAATACGAATAAGAGTACAATCACATTTGTCTAGCAGAATTAATTGTGATTAATAATAATTTGTGTTTGTGCGGTTTTTGGGTCGTTCTCCTTTGGGGGATTGGCGACCTGAATGCACCAAGGGCGGCCCAAGTGGATATGGACCCCATACGTTTTGCATGTCCAGCTCTTGTGAAATGAGCAGATAGTCAGAGGATACTCAGTCGTAACTAAGGACACTCCAATGATTAAGTCAGCAAAAGTCTATTCAAAGGAGAGGAACCTCGAGGATTCCAAAAGTTGTAGCCCGAAGGCTAACGAATGAAAGTGACAATGAGCATAAGCTAAAAATAGCCTCTATCGAGAAGGGATCATGAGGTACTAGTTTTGGCCGATATAGGCCTACTTCTGCTCATATTCCTATCTTCAACTAAGGATGGCTTACTTATTTTTTTGCCCTTGAGTTTTGGGTTACCTTCACATTCCTATTTATATCCTGGTTCTCTTATGTTGGTTGAGAGTCTCCGCTTATCGTATTAGCCTATGAGTCTTTGTTATTGTCGTATTCCTATTTCCAATGCCACCATTAGCTCGAGCTTATTGCACCACAGTTAGTGAGCCCAGCTTTTATGGGATTCTATCCTGAGTCCCGAAAGACTTGGGATTTGATCATATAAGATAAGATTGGGTTTGATCTTTAAGGAAAGGACTCCCACATCTAAATCCTCAATCGCTTGATTGAGGAACTTGGGGATGAAGTCTCCTTCAATGACTACATCTAGTCTCTATAACTAGTACACTCAAATGAGATAAGAGGGATATTTTGGCTCTTGACAAAAAATTCTTGCCCTTCTTGTCATTATTTTTTAATCGATAACTGATTCAGGTATTAGAGCTATCTCCTGTTGGCCTGTTCCGACAAGCTCCTTTGTTCAACTTATTGTTATTTTGCTGGTCCAAATCGATTGGACATTCATCCAACTAGAAAACTATTCTAACATGATGCATGGTAGTTTTAATCAAACCAATCTTAGTAAAAATATAATATTTTTTGATTTTGACATTTGATGAAGACAATAATGGTGGCATTGGAAAGCTTATTCAAAGTGTTACAAATTTTTTTATTTTTTTTATTTAATTTTTTTTTTAATTTGAACATTTATTGGGCCACAACAGACTATCAATAGAAATACAAAAATAGTACCCAGGACCCTCGGTCGAAAGTGGGTCGATACGTGTTCGACTGAGGTGCTGCATCTTAGAACAACTTGAGATGTTCGGTCACTAGTTGGTCGAAGCTTAGTCGAAGGATGACTTCATCGCATAGTTCGGTTTTAATGGGACATTTGTTTGTTCGAACACGATTCGGTAGTTTCGTTTTATTTTACTTTTTTATTAAGGTTTTGATTTGTTTTTTTATATAAACTCACTTAAGACGGCCTTAGTCATAGCTTATGAGTTTGTGTGATATTTTCTTTAGATTTCAATAATAAAAACTCAAATGTTGAATTTTTTTCTTATTTTGCCTTAATTCCTCGATGTATTCTTAGTTTTAGGATAAAAAATGTGAATCTACTATTATTGTTTTTGTGATTTACTACACATACGCTGCATCAGTTGTTATCAGAAGTAAGGTGGTATGCACCGAATAAAATGCGAAATGACAAGTGTCGATTTCCTTGTAGTGGAAATTAGCATTGCCAAGTATACATAGGACCTGAATTAATATGCTCCCTGATCCGGCCAATGCATTTAGCCTTAAATTCAATCGTCATACACGGAATGGAGCTTAAAAGGAGATGACCGTGGCAGTTAGTGAGGGACGGGGGCATAGTAACCTTTTTTTTTTTTTAAGAAAAAAAAATCCTCTAAAATTAGTTTTTGCTCTCTAAATATTTTTTTTTTAGTTTTGTCTAACTAAGCCAAAATTCTGGTTCAACCCATCGTGAGAGAAGACCAAAAATAAGATAATGTAAGAATATGAGAGCTTCAAATAACGTCAACTAGTAACTTTTGTATAAAAAACAAATAAAAAAATAATGTTACTTTTCACACTAGAGTTTTATACCAGCTTTATATCGGATGTGTCGTATTTTAAGTGGTTGACATTTTTATTTTTATTTTTTTAACAACTAATATGAAAAACCACTTAAAACATAATAATTAGTTACTACGAAACTGGTGTGAAAACCTAATGTGAAAAGCATAATCAAAATAAAATATTTGAATGGAAACAAACCAAGTATCAAATTTGACCCGCTTATATGTGGATCATATTCGTTCATGAATCATGTACTTTCCTTGAATGCGAAAAGTAAAACAATGACTCCAAAACGAAGGTACTCAAGAAAAAATAAAATTTTTTTAAAAAAAAACAATAAAAAAGAATAAAAAAGTCAACCAAATGAGGCTAATGAAAAGTTTGACCAATAATACTCTGCAGTTGAAACTTGAAAGTAGTAGGAATGGCTGACCAATAATACAAAGCTTGTGTAGTTGAAACTTGAAAGTAGTAGGAATGGGCCGAATGGCTAAAAGTCTCGTAGACGATAAATATGTCATTTTTATAGAGTAAGTTACGGAAAATTTTTTTGATTCATTTTGAAGGAAAACTCTGCCAATCTGACTAATGCATCTCAAAAGATTCAAAAAGAAAAGAAAAGAAAGTAAATGTGTTCTGCTAATTTTTCAAAACCAGCCCATTGAGTTGGGGTGGTATTTCATTAAATATCTGTTCAACTGTTATGAAGAACAAACTAGGGTTGAAAAAGAAGTAAAATGCTTTAAATTTGCAACATTTATGATCATCACTCATCAGCTCATAAGTTGTTGAATGTTGGGTTATTTATTTTCCACCAATTTGAATTCCCAAAACCTAACCACACCAGCCAGTGTGCATGACTGTACGGATGTACCCCACAAATTTTACCCTAATGTTGATATATTTAAGAGATAACTTTATTTAATTTTTTGAATTTTCACCTATTTTACAATATTTTTTTTAAAGTTTAAAATTTCTTAGTACACTAAATTAAGACATTTTAAACTTTAGAGGACATTACAAAATGAGTGACAATTGAAGAGAAGTAAGTAAAGTTATCCTTATATTTAACGTGCGTTTATAATTGCGATTTCGTAGATTAAAAAATTCGATTTTAAATTAAATTGTAAAAA